>APFE030440641.1:19676-183829 GCA_000404065.3 Pinus taeda | reverse complement strand
CACTTTGGTCAAGATCCCTTCTAGTGCTCTATTGGTGACTTCCACCTGCCCATTTGCTTGAGGGTGGTAGGGGTGGAAGTCCTGTGCTTGATCTTGTGATGAGCTAGAAGATCTTCAATCAAGTGGGATGTGAACTGGCTCCCCTGATCGGTCACCAGCTCTCTTGGGTAGCCAAACTTGTAGAAGATGTTCTCTCTCAGGAACTCAACCACCTTTTCTTCTGTTGCTGCTTTGATGGCTTTAGTCTCTGCCCACTTTGTCAAGTATTGAGTACACACAATGATGTAGGACCTCTGCCTCGAAGAGGGATTAATGGGGCCCACAAAGTCCATGCCCCACTTCTCAAATGGCTCGAGAGTCACTTGAGGTTGGAGAGGCATTTCATCCTTTTGGGTTGGTTTTCCCATCCGTTGGCAGGGGTCACACTGGCTGACATATCTTCTGACATCTTGATGAAGTGTGGGCCAATAGTATCCTGCCTGCAGGATCTTGAAGGCAGTTCTCTTCGCTGCAAAGTGTCCTCCACAAGGACCATCATGACAGGTAAGGAGGATGTCAAAGACCTCCTCTTCCCTTACACAACACCTTAAGATCTGATCGGGGCCAAGCTTGAACAAGTTGCCCCCGATCCAAGTAATTGAGGCACTTTTTCTGATGATTTTGCTCTTCTCTCTTGCAGAGAGGTGCGGAGGAAACTGAGCTGAAACAAGATAGTTCGCTATATCAGCAAACCACGGGGATAGTACTGAAATAGCAAATAGATGCTCATCAGGCATCTGGTCATCCACCGTCCCATATTCACCTGTAGACAAATCCAATCTAGATAAAAAGTCAGCAACAACATTTTCTTTTCCTGGTTTATCAACAATGGTTAAATCAAACTGCTGCAACAAAAGTAACCATCTAATGATATGAGCATTCACATCCGGTTTATTCATCAAATATTTAATAGCAGCATGGTCAGTATGTACAAATGTTTGGTATCCAGTGATGTAATGACGGAACTTGTTTAGTGCATGGACTACAGCCAGGAATTCTTTCTCGGTTACAGTGTAATTCAGTTCAGCTTTGGACAAGTTCTTGCTAACAAAGTAGATGGCATAGGGAAGTTTTTCCTCAATTTGTCCTAAAGTTGCCACTATGGCTTTGTTTGAGGCATCAGTGTGGATGTGGAAAGGTAGGGCCCAGTTTGGACCTCTCAAGATTGGTGCCGACACTAACTTGTCCTTTAACTCATCTAGGCTCTTCTGACAATCGTTGGTCCACTTGAACTCCACCTCTTTTGCCAACAAGCCAAACAATGGTGAGGCTAGCTTGCTGAAGTCTTTAATGAATCTCCTGTAGTATCTTGCTAGTCCTAAAAATCTCCTAACATCTCTTACCTTTTGCGGAGGTGGAACCTTCTTGATTAGGGCAATTTTGTTAGGATCCACTTGCAATCCTTGACTAGAGATAGTATGGCCTAGCACGGTCCCTTCAGTCATCAGGAATTCACATTTTTCAGGACTGAGGGACAGGTTCATCTCAATGCACTTGGTTAGGACTTTCCCCAGATTGGACAATGCCTCTTGGAAATTGGCCCCATAAGGAGTGAAGTCATCCATATAGATTTCCACTGCATCATGGACCAGCTCCGAGAAAATGCTTAGGACAGCTCTCTGGAAAGTAGCAGGAGCATTGCATAGCCCAAAGGGAAGGACTCGGTAGGCAAAGGTACCCAAAGGGCAAGTGAAGGTGGTCTTGTCTTGGTCTTCCGGGCTGATTTGGATTTGATTGTACCCGCTAAACCCATCCAGGAAAGAGAAGAACTTCTTTCCTGCCAGTCCATCCAACACTTGATCTATGAAAGGTAGAGGGAAATGGTCTTTCTTGGTGGCTTTGTTCATCTCCCGGTAATCTACACAGATCCTCCACTTCCCATTCTTCTTGGGAACCAACACTAGAGGGGACACCCATTCATTATCTGAGATGGGGTAGATGAATCCGGCATCCAACAGCTTTTGCAATTCTTCCTTGACAATGTCTTTAAGGGCTGGATTCATTCTCCTTTGAGGTTTCCTAACTGGCTTATAGTCCTCTTTGATGTATATATGATGAGTGCAGACCGAAGGATGAACTCCTTTCATCTCCTTATAACTCCAAGCAAAAGCATCTAGGTGGCTGGCCAACAGGTTGCACAGCTCCTTTTCCTAAGAAGGAGATAGGGAGGAGCTGATTTTCAATGCTCTCTCAGGGCCGAATTCCACATTCTTAACTCTGGGAGTGACAAGGTTGGTTGTACAAAGATCCACTAAGGTTCTAGCTTGGGCATCCTCCACCAATTTTTCTAAGGGTAGTGCACTAGGAGGTGGGTTTTGGATCAAGTTCTCGATCAAGTCATCCTCGGTTGGGGGACTTTTTCTATTGGTTTCTATGGTACATAGAGGTGATGAATACACCTCATCTTCTTCTCCTTCTTCCAACCAGAGTGGTAAGTCATGTTCTAAAGAGGGTTGGGCAGGAGGATATAGGACAAGTTGTTTGGACATAGGACCATTTTTGATGGTCATATTTCCAGCACGACAACTGATGTAGGCATCTGCAGTGGCTAACCAAGGCCTTCCCAAGATGAGGGGATATCCAGTAAGCTTTGCCTTTGGTTGTAGGACCAGGAAGTTTGCAGGATACTCCCAGGAGTCAATAGAGACCAAGACATCCTCCACAATCCCTTCTGGAGTCACGGTGGAGCGATCTGCTAATTGCAGTACTGTCGAGGTCTTCCTTAAGGAACCTGGAAGATTGAGCTTGAAGGCATGGTATCCCTGGTCATTCATTAATGGCAGCCCCCAGAATCAATCAGGGTGTGGGTATGATGTGCCATTGGATATGGACATCTACTACACTACTACAGGGACTTCCAGGATCTAAGTACTTTGGGCAGATGACTTGTCCTAGCATAAGGTCAGACAGTTGACCTATGACATTGATAGTTGAAGCATCTTTCTTCCGTCTGCCTGGATGTTTGAAACACTTCTCCTTAACCAGCTTGTTATAAATCGGCACATCCTTGATAGCCTGGAGAAGGGGTATCTTTACACACAACTGCCTGAGCTCTCCCAGAAGCTCATCTTCTTCTGGGTTGGGTTGTGTGGTAGCTGTGAGTCTCTCCGGAAAGGGTGGAATAGGCTTTGGTCCACTTTCCTGATGGTCTTCCTCATCCTCTGGGGGAGGAGGTTGGTGATCTGGAAGGGTCTTTCCAGACCTCAGATTGATCTCCTGGATTTCCACAGCATAGGTAGGGCATGAGGTCTCCCTAGTATATACCTGCTGAGCCTGCCTATTGTTGGGATTCGGGTTCGGTTGAGTAGGCATCTGAGGTTGCCTTGGTGGAGCAGGAGGTAACGGTTGTGGTTGAACAGGAGGTGGAGGCAGAATGGCGGGAGGAGTATTATATTGGGGCCTCCACCCCGATTGAGGTGCACTCCACTGAGGTTGTGACTGGGCCTGTGAATGATAAGAGTGAGGAGTGGGCTGAGTAGGATACTGAGGTGGATAAGACCATGGAGGAGGCATGGACCAAGAAGGATGAGCAGGGGGGCCCCAGGAAGGCATAGGAATCGACTGGTTGGGGGTGTAATAGGCTTGTGGTGCCCCTTGCATCCCTTGCTAATAAGGTCTAGATCCTTGTGGCCTCCTTTGGTTAAGGTAATAGAGAGGCTCAGTGGGGGCTTCTGTCCCTTGGTACATGGCTTTGAACCGAGGTAAGGTGGGACATTGATTGGTAGGATGGTCCTCCTCACAAACAAAACACACTTCGACCGAATGCAATGGGCATTCGTTCTTAGGATGTCTTCTTCTGCACCTAGGGCAGAAGACAGCCAAGGCTCCCTCAGCTTCTTCTTTCTTCTGTTGAATCCTGAATGTATCCAGCTGCATGGCAATGGTCTGTCTCACCTCACTCTTAAGATCTTCTAATTGGTGTGCTAACTCATGTTTAGAAAAAGGGATTCCGACTGAGGTGAGGTGTCCCTTACCTCGTTTCCTAGCTGCCTTGGAGTGGTTTCTAAACACAGTTTTGATGTCCTCATAAGGCAGTTGGTAGATATCCCCCCCAGCTAACATGTGAAGGGTGTCTAAGAGATCTTCAGGTACCCCTCGGAGCAGAACCAACTTAAGGGATTCAGGGTCAAGTGTGCACCTGGCCCTCTTATAACTAAGTTGGAACCTTTCCTCATAGTCCTCTAGAGACTCATCACTTCCCATGGTCATCCGAAAGATCTCCCCTTTTGTTTCTTTGGACCTAAAATAATCCCGGTACTTGTTGTTAAAGGCTTGCTGCATCTGAGCCCATGAGGTGATACTATTCCCAGGTAAACCCATGAACCAGCGTAGTGCTGCATCCTTGAGGGTGGAAGGGAAAAGTTTTAGCTTTTGTTCATCCTTAGTATAGTCATAGGTTCTACAGAGGACATCAAATTTGAATAGAAAGGTATCAGGATCTTCGATAGTCAACCCATGGAAGTGGGGTAAAGCAGAGGGGCTAATGTTCTTCATTTTCATCTCACCATTGGTCTCTCGGATATGGAAGGCACCTTCTATCCTCTCATTTCCTCCTTGATTATCAGCCATAGTTTCAGGTGGAGTGGTCTCTAACTCTTCTTCTTCTATAGGGCTTTGGTATGCCTCGTGGTGTTCACCTATAGTTTCCTCTGGATCACTGTCGTCACCGAAGAGTGAAGGATGACTGAGTGAGGTGGTGGGGGTGTTAGGTAGGAATTTTCCTGATCTATCTCTGTTCCTACGAGGCATGAAGCAAAAGGACTTCTTTTTGATTTCTTGTGTTTCTTTTCCTGTGCTCCTGCAAAATGAAACAGATTGATTGCAAACTTGAAATTCTAATCTACACTTGCAGAATTGAAAGTCTAATCTATGAAAGTAGGAAAGTCTGATCTATGAAAGCAGGAAAGAGTAATCTATGAAAGCAGGAAAGACTAATCTATGAAAGTAGAATGGAAATGAAGCAAACTACTTAGCAGAAAGTGAGAGTAAGAATTTAGAAGAAAAGCAACAATTACTAATACTCTGACACTTCCCCGGCAGCGGCACCAAAAAGAAATGATGATCCGCCAAGTAGCTTTGATTCTAGGAGCTCGCCTATCCAACTCGAGTTTAACTGCGGATTTGTGAGGCAGTCAGAACTGCTGTTCTGGTAGAACAGTTTATGACTGCTGTTCCTATAGGACAGTTGGCTGCTTCTGAAGCTTGGAGGGGAGATTGATTGGAGCTCGGAGTTCTTGGTGGGAATCACGAGGAATGCCCCAAGACCGTGGATATCACTCCACGAAATCAACAGAGCCACCTCATTGTCTCCTTGTCTCCTCTTTCGTTGTCTCTTGCTCCCCTGTTTAATGCCAAAACCTGGAATCACAATGCATTAGTCACGTACATAAAGTGTCTAACCTTCCTCCTACAAACAACATGAATAAACTAAGAAATGCATGCATAAGAAAATAAAGATGAATGGATTGAGCGAGTAAAATAGGCCAAAATGAGCCCAAATTGTACCAAAATTGGGGCTCATCAGATTGCATAGTAAATATTCAAATGAACAGCCTATAACAAATCAACAATCTCTCAGTGTTAATGTTGAGGATGAGACAGATAACAGAATTCTTAAGCAGCCTGTAGCATGAGATTTGCAGCCACCAAATGAAATTGAAGGGCAGATTATAGATGAAGTTGTGGAAGATGAAATACATGATTTGATGACACAGGAAGATTCTATACCCTTTTGTTTCGAAGCATTTCAGTTTATAAGGAAAAATCTTCATAAAATCTCTCAAGAAAAAGATGAACAGCTAGAAGGATGTCATACATTTTCAATGGATACATTAGAGGAGTCTTTTCAAGTTTTTCATGATCCAATAGCTGATGTTTTGGATGAGGTTTGTAGTCAAAGTATTTCTACATTGACTACATGTGAGCTTGAAACATGTGCTGATATGAATTTGATCCGGCAGCCAGTTTCTTTATTATTTTCAGCAGAGGTCTCATCACAAGGCTCAGATCAAAGTTTGCATTCATGGTATGAGGAAAAGAGAAGTAATCCATTGGATGAGCTAAGTTCCAATGTGCTTAAATTTCATGATCCTTATGCAGTGTTTTTGGAGGCAGATAGAGGATCCATATCATTCAATGGATCTATTTCCAAGTTGTCATGGGAGTTTCCTTTCAGTAGTTCTCTCTTGTTGTTCATAAGTGAGCACTTGCAGAGAATTCGAACAACAGATGGAATACTTACTTGATCAGGTGATGAATGAAACTGTTAGAGTAGGCTGTGATGAATAAGCTCCACTTTGAGCATCATTTTCAGTTGGTTGATTGTGTTGAAGTATCGAGTCAGTGTTTAGTTGAGTCATGAGTCCTTTGTGAGTCAATTTTCAGTCTTGTTGTTAATTTAGTTTGTCTCGGTTTTCAGTCATGCATTTTAGTTTGAGTTTTTGACTCCATTGCCCAGTGGCTGAAAGCACTGGTCTACTCTCCCAAAGACCTACCGTTCTTGGCACCTCCAAGGAGCTACCATCCCCATTGGAGCCAATGTTAGTGTCAGTCTTTCCAGCCTTCCTCCAGTGATCAAATATGCTCTTACAAAGTGATTGTGAAGTGTCAAGGTCAATTTTTGTCATTTCAGTGAGTCTTCAAGCAAAATTTGGTCACTAGGCATTAGGTCTAGGGTTTCTTCTCACTCTTTTCAAAGTTGCCCAAATGCCAATCTATGTCATTATTCAGCTAAGTCTATCATCATTCATAGGGTTTTCATTATCATCTCAGTGTCCAATGAGTCATTTTATAGCTTGTTCATGCTTCAGTTGTGCCTAGGTAAGGTCATTTCCCTCTCCTAGGGTTTTGAAGGCAATTTCTCTTGGACGGTCAAATCATCATCAAAACTTATTTCCTGATGTTCATACACCTTCCCCTATCCTTAAATTACCTTACCAAATGCTTCCCATCACTGAGATTCCCCAAATTCCTCATTTTCGCATAAACCCTAGTTTCTAGCTACAACTCGGCAATTTTATAGGTTGGGCCTGTGTTTTGCCCTTTTGGACCCCTTGCCCTCACTCAATCTCTGAGATTCCACTTTCCCCTACTTCCTAAGATCCCTCCTTACTTCCAAAAATTTCCCCAAGAATTTATAAGCCCCTTATCCCCTTCATTTCACTTCATTTCGACAAAATTCCTTGTTTTACACATCGGGATAAGTTTCACTAAAATGGTGTTTCAGAGAAATAAAAGATGAATTTGGGAAACCTGAGAGAGGTTTTTGTCCAAAACATGCCAAAGAAGAAAAACCTCCTTCACTATTTTCACAGGTGTTATGGTTTTAGAGAAAATTCAAAATTACAATCGTCAGATCCAAGGAGGTTGGCCAAGGCACTAAAACGACGGCAAAGGCCTGATCCACTCCAAATTTTGGCCAAAGCCTCTTTGACTGAGAATGGTACTTTATTAGGGACTCCCAGCCCAAATTTCAAGAAATTTGTAGAAAATTTTGTCAATTTTGACTTTTTTGTGCCACATACAGGTTTTTGCCCTGAACGCGTAGCGCGCCATGCGCTACCCTGAAGATGGGCAACTCCTTTTCATGAAAACTCAGTATTTTTGGATTTTTCATGAAAATATACACTTGCTCAGCAATTTCCAAGAGATTTCATTAAGTTTTGAGCCTCCAGAAGGTCAAAAAACATGCAAAAAATGACTTTCTGCCACTTTTTCAACACACAGGAAGAAGTCTTGGGAGATTGCAACTTTGGAGGGGAAAATGGCCACCAAATTGAGAAATTAAACTTGGGTTAGAAAGTAGAAATCCATACCGTTCCAACAAGCCCACTTTTGTCTCATTTAGACTCCGGGAAGTGCCGCAAAAGTAGGCCTAAAGGTGCACTATACGTTGAGATTCAGGGCGCTACGCATGAGGCTCTTTTCACAGAAATGCACCTACAGCTCAACAAAACGCAGTTTTGACTAGGTTTGACTTTTTGGAGTGGATTTTGATCCTCCTTGATGTAAATTATGTAATTTTATGATACTTTGACACTTATTTATCTCTTCTAGAAGATTCATTCATGAAATAGGAAAAAATTTAATGAATGAATTGGTTTCCTAGCTTATAGAGGCAAGTTGTTTTGACTACCTAGATTTTAGTGCTCAGTTTAGAATTGGTTGAAAGAGCTCCTAGGATGATGAGCTCGACCCCTAGAGGCTAGGGAATAGGTTGGCATGGTCTATATTATGTATTTTCTCAATAATTTTCAGAGGTTGGAAAAGGTTGGACTCTTGAGGGAGAAAGCTTCTATTGTATTACTCATTGTATCTCTGCATTTTTGGCAAAGGAAGAAAGACCAGGGCTTTGCAGTCCTTTTTGGGATTCCTGTGGTTACATGTAATGATGGTGTGTTTCTATTTGTACTTGTAAGTTTGTTATGTGAAACATATTCTTACTTTTTCTTCTGCAAATTAGGCAAATGAAGTGTTAAGGTAGAATCCATGGTTGCTATGCTCTACCTTTAAGTTTGCTTAATATTAATGTTTTCATCTGTTTAAGGAGAAATCAAGGTGTTTCTTGCTCTCCTTAGCTCCTCACTAGTCATTCTTGCCCATTTGACTCTTTCAAAAGCATCAATACAGTCTCCTACCTTGCCCCAAAGAAACCCCTGCAAAAACTGTGTCCAATCCCCGCACCTAAAATTGCCTTTCCCCAACTTTCCACCAAAACCCTAAAAATTGCAAATCAAACCTTTTATCAGTTTACTAGAATAAAACCATTGTTATTTATTGGTTATATCTACCCATTGAAGATCTTTTCTGAGATAGACCGGAGAGAGCCCTCTCCTGCCCCGTAGGGCTAGCTACGAGGCTAAGTGGTTTGATGTTGCCTTGGAGTTTGCCTTTCTCAGCCTGAGGTGAAATTTCAAGCGCTAACACCATGATTGGTGTGTTTCAAGATGATTTACATGTTGAGGTTGATGTTTAGACAAAGGTAACACCTTTGAAATGGATTGGTAAGAAATGGTTAGAGTTCTTATCCAATTAAGATTGCATGTCTATTGATATAATGCATCTATTTGCATTTTTTTGTTAATGAGATGCCAGTTGCAGGGTTTTACCAAGAAGGTAAATGGAAAAAGTTGAGTAGGAGACATAATTTATTGCTACAACATTATATTCATTTCAGCATCGAAAGTACAATGTTCTTAAGAGAATGTTGAAAGGTGAAATGCATGCATAAGCATGATATGCATAAACACAGGGATGTTTATGATTTCCTTGTATTTAAACATGTGTGTGTAATTAAATTGAAGGGTTGATTGCTTTGTTTTTAAACATGCATTTAATATTGACTCGGGAAAAGTTGATTTGGTCTCCAAGATGGAGATAATGATGAAGTGTTTTATCTTTGAAAAAGAACTGTATAATTCTTTTTCTACATGCTTGACTTGAAGGGTTAATTGTTTTGAAGGCATGTTTTGTTGGTTTGTTATCTAGTCAATCATTTGTATGGAGATGTAAAGACATGGAGGTATTCACAAGATGTGAAATCTGTTTCTTTTGTTGAAGTAGAAGTTTAGGCCATCCAGTTGTTGTCGGTAATCCTATTGTTGTTAATAGTTGTTATTTGCAGTATGTCAAATAGCTATAAATGAAAATTTTGTGAAGAAGATGTAACTTCACATTGGTTTGAGCCACCTTGGATCAATTATCGAGGTAAAGAACTTCAAACTACCATTGGTGACCTTCTCAGCAGGTGTTCTGCATGGAGTCAAGAAGAAAGACAGTTCTTCCCCGGAGGACAAGCACATCCAGGAAGGGAGTGTCCAAAGGCTTTGGCTCAAAGGCACTATGAAACACAAGTGTATGGAGGCTGAAAGAAGAGGGTGAGGTACTCTCATTTACTGTTCAGATCAGTATATCAGTCTTTTGGAGTCCAAAATATTTTTAGTGGGAAGGCACTATCCAAAATGGATCTAACATAGACTTCTAAGTCTATGAATTTTCCTCACAAAGGAAAAATGAAAGTCAAAGGATGCTCATGGGGATAGTATCATTACATAGATATTTTCAATCTGAATCTACTGCAATTTGAATGGGCCAAAATGGACTCTGAATGAAGGACTTATCACAAAAAGAAGTTTCCTTATTATCCTTAGAAAAATGAGGCAAATCCTTATTAAAAGGGGCTTAAGGCTTTATATGCAAATATCACAACGCAATGTTAAAGGGTGAAGCAGCAGTATTGAAGGATCCAAGATTAGCGATCTCTGACATATCACAACAGAGGAAGGCATCATGCGATATCGGAACCCTGGGCAAGCAATTTGTGATTGTGATCGACAGATTGGTGACCAAGTGATCGAGCGATCAGAGGAGCAGAGACATAGACCCACATCAATGTGATACGCCGATGTGACGGACCGATAGTGATAGCACCAATATCGGTGATTTGCGATCAACGAATTCTCGATACAAGGGCCTTTGCGACTTACGATATGCAATTGCGATATGCGATCTGCGATAGACAAAAAGGAGCCATGCTAATGTGACATGTGATTGTGACATATGATAAAGGTTGGACCTGATAAGATTATGGATGTGATTTCATAATATTTGAAATCTGGATTTGTGAATTTTCTATGTATTTCTGGTGTATTGAGGTTTTGGACCTCTCGCCTGTGTGATTACGATATTTTGACCAAAGGTGGACCTGATGGGATTTTAAGCATGATTACATATTATTTGAAGTCTGGGCTTAAAGACTAATGATGTGTTTTTGTGAGTTTCCTATCTATTGTATTATGTGTCTATTTTCGGGAATTTGCTTGGAGAAAGGCCACTTGTGTATTTTCCTTGTAATGACTCCCATTCACTTGTGCCACGCTGTAAGTGAGTGCTGTAATGGGAATGCATCATACATAGAGAGCCATAGAGTTAGATGGCTAGTCGCAAAGCCACAGAGCCAGAGATCTAGAGGGCTAGTCGAAGAGATAGAGGAATGATTAAACACAGAGAAATGAGCAGGAAGTTGCAAAGCCGGAAGGATGTCTCACAAAAGCAAGATAACACAATTGGCATAGGAGTTTTGGAGTCGCTTGGAGGTCGAGCGAAACCAAAAGTTCGTAAGAGTCAGAGTTGAGAGCTAGAGCCAAGAGACAGAGCCAAGAGCTAGAGCAGAGAGCAGAAGCAGAGGCCACCAGAGGTTGGAGGCAGTTGTAGAGAATAGAGCCAACGTTCATTCTCAAGGTTCCAATAGTAGAGGTGACTATAGGGGACCTCTGAACCCATTGAGATGGAGTTCAGAAAATCCTAAAGACTTCTAAGAGCCATGGAGCAGTAATGAAGTTTTAGAATAGAAAAATGATCGAAATGATCAAGCTGTTGCTGGAGTCTTATGTGTGCTCAAGACAGAAGAAGGAATTCTAGAGACAGTAAAAGAACTCTGAGGGAGTTGGTACAATCCAAGAACTCAAGATAGCCCATAGTGCTGATTGAAGGAATCTAGTCCAGAGAAGCCTAGATCTATCTGCAGAGTATGGACAACTAGCGGGATAAGATGGTATTCTAAATCCATAGGTTCAGATGTCAAGCAATGCATTTGAGTGTGGAACTTGTAAAAGAAAGATTACCATAATTCAAGAGACCCTAGTCGAGCTGACTAGAGCTCATGGAGATGTAACCTAAGGGGTTTAGGTGAACTCCTAATTATATTGTTGTCATATGTGTTTGTTTATTTGCTACATTATTCACTGTTGCATGTACTTAAATATCAGCATAAGCAAATAACATAAAGCACATAAACAGTCTAAAAACAAATATAAGCATACACTTCTTTCAAGCACTTTCAATTCCGAATTATCATTCATAAGCATAGATCTGGGGAAAATATATATGCTTTGGAGTGGGAGAGGTTCTCGTAAGCATGAAAAGAAGCCTAGGTGCCCCATTTCAGATCAATTGTAGACTTTTCTTCAGTGTACGGGTGTTGCATTCACTTAGATGATCAACCTTGTGAATTGCGCAATCCAATCTGTAAAAATTTGTAAATAATAGGGGCCTAATTCCTAAAGGAATTGCAGAAGAAAATATGGGCTTAAGAAGAGGTAGAAATTTACTAGGTCTGGGTCAGAGCTTCTTAGTGAGTAGAGACAAAGGTTATTCACTTTCAGGTTGTGCTCAGTTGAGTAAAGAAATTGTAATACATTTCTATTCATCATATTAATGCACGCAGACATTGGGGTTTTTAGCATATTACTTTCCCTGGGAAATTTTTTGTGTGCATGTGTGTTATCTCTTATTGCATGTATGAAATTTTTGTTCTCAATTGTGAATTAACTTCCATATAGTAGTAGAGTACGTTTTTGTCTTGTGATTTTGATTAAAACTTCACAAGTATTTGCAAATCTACACCATAATTTCTACAAGGATGGTGGAGGAAAATTTCAAAATATTCGTTAGTAGACAATATGCCTACTTCAAAATATCTATGACAATTTTTGCATGAAGAAGACATTAAGGATAAAATATTGGATTGTGGAAGAATTAGTCACAAAATTCACAAGGGCGGTAATTTTGGTTGCAGGTGTGGAGGTAGATGCATTAAATGTCATTTTGGATGCAAATGTGTAGGTAGACAAGTCATAGTTACTTATTTGATTTTTGTCGAGATGTGTTACTCTTTGGTATATTTACCTATTTTGATCGGTCTCTGGACTCCTTATGAATAATATTAAATCTCATATGATTTATGCTTACTAAGACGATGTATTGGTACCAAAGTTTTATCATATTTTTGGTGTTATCTACACTCTATTGGATGCAGAATTTAAATATCTTAGATTTATGCTCCAACCTAATTATTATGGAATTAAGCATTGGAATTGAATTATAGAGAAAATCCAATTTAAACTTTTATCATGGTCACACACGTGGCTCTCCCTAAGAGGCAAGTTGACTCTAGTTCTAGCAGTCCTTCTGAGCATCTCTGTATATTGGCTTGATATTTCTGCTCGGCCTAAGAATATCATTAAATGTATCTTTCTTGCTTCATCTTGGCATGGGATAATTTGTATCGTAAAGGACAAAGTTGGCCTAGTTGTTTTTTACTCTATATGGAGGCGATGGATGACCGAAGTCATCTATTTCTTTGATTGTCCTTGGAAAAATCAAATTAGAATGTTGTATTTAATATGTTTCATTTACAGGCAGATTAGTACTACACTTTTGTGGTTGATTGCATTCGATAGTAGATTATTGAATATAAAACATTTGGACTACTTCCAATATACATTGGGGTTTTGACCCAAAGAATGCATTACTATCCCAAGCTCCTTTGTTGTGATACATCCACCTCCATCCTTGTCAAACAAGCTAAAAGCCTCCCTTAACTCAGACACAACCTCCATCCCCCCTTTAGTAGATAAAACCCTTCTCTCATTTTCTAACCATGCCAATCTACCCTTCATCCCATATTCTCTCATGAGCCCTTTGTAAACTGCCATTTCATTCAAGGATGGCGATTTTGATTCGTACTCTAACCATATTTGTTAAATACTTCCCCCTTTTGTTGTTATGGTTTCTTGAGTTGGCCTCCTCTAAATATGCCCTATTCTCCTTAAATTATTTGGAAGGTAGCCTTTGGTTGCTAACCTCATTTTACTCATCCAAAAGAAGCAAGAAATAAGTTGTTAACATCATCAAGAAGTCAAGGTGATCTCCCTCTAAGACAAGGATCACTATCTGATGGAATACGTCTTCTTCAAGAATAAATATTCTATTATCATATCATCATCAAAAGCAAGAAGGAAGAAGATTGAAGATATTTTCATCAAGGAGTATCTTCAGAAGAAATTATCTTTATGCCCACATATGAATCTATGAAAATGTATTTTTGCAAGGAGAACAATAGGTTGGTTGGGTCATCAAACATTCTTGCATGGAGGAAGAGGATATATTTAATCCTCATATAAAAGGAAGTTGTGGAACACGTTAAGGGCTCAATCACAAAACCTCCAAAGGATGAATCCCAATCTCTTAAAAAGTATATGAAAGGGGAATTAAGGGCTCAAATGATTCTCATAGAATCCATGAAGGATCCCCTCATTCCCTATGTATCAAAACTAGAAACATCAAAATAAATACATGACAAACTTTTAGAATTGTCTCTGTAAGTACTATAGGAGAAGCGATCTTGTTAGGCAAGAACTACACAAGATGAATATATCAACAGAAGAAGGAATGGCCTCTACTTTATGAGGGTGTTAGAAATACGAGACCAAGTCCATGAGTTGGGAGAAATAATGTCTAGCAAAGGAAATGACTATCATAGTGCTCAATGCACTACTAGAAGAATGGAGTAACTTCACATCAGGCATCTATGGAAAGAAGGAAGCTACTCCGTTCAATGACCTATGGTCATTATGCAACATCAAAGAAATCAGGTTGAATGAAAAAATCGATGTAGGATCAAGTGAGAAAAAGATATACCGAAATTATGATATTAAAATCTCTCAAGATTGGAAAGTTATTGACATGTTTTTATTGCAAGGGCTTTTATTTTTTTCTTATTTTTGGTCCAACTTTAATGTAAATCTAGCTATTGCATTTTCAATCATTCCATTCAAAAGTATCATTTTCAATTTACTAAGATTTGTGACAACTTTATAAAGTGCCTTTTTAAAAAAATTATTTTGAGAGTGATTTTGATATAATTTCACTTGTGATTTTAGTTTGGATTTATTTTTATTTTAACTATTTAATTCAAAATTGTATTATAATTATAAATGAACTAACATTAATCAAAATTATGAGTTATTGATCTTTTATTTTCATTAGAGGAAATTTGATTTTAGAAACTTAACATTGAATTTCTATGTCATAATCTATAATCCATTCCAAATCTTTTAAAATTAAAAGGAGATACAGGTACCTAATATGACATGGCAAATTTTAATTATCTAATTTGGGTATAGGTGAATTTTTTTAATAATATGGTTTACCTACCTTAAACATGAATGATGCCGAAATGATATAAACGATATTAATATTAAAAATAAAAATGAATATTTAAGGAGTAAAATTCATGGGTTGATTATTAATTAGAGAAAAAAATAAAATTTCTAACTCATCTAATATTTATAATAATATAATTTTTCTATGCAACAAATATTTAGAAACACAATTCATAATAGAAATATTTTAAATATTATATTTTTTCCATGTTTAGAAAACTCCACTTTCCCATTTTCATTATTGAGATTTTACATTTAATTTTTGATACTCTTTTATTTCTTTCTTTTTTATGTTTTTATATAAATTTATAACAATATAATATTTTAATATATTTAATATATTTTTTTTCTATCTACAATATTTAGAAATATAATTCATAAAAAATGAGTAATATTTTTAAAATTTAAAATATTTATGAAATAAAATTAATATTTAAAGGAAGAGTAAATCATGGGTTGACTAATTAATTAGCACAAACATATAAAATTTCTAATTCACTAATTTAAATAATATATTTTTCTATGCAATAACATTTGGAACATAATTCGTAAAATTAGAAATATTTTAAAATATTATTTTTTTTGAAGAAACTACCACTTCCATTTCTATTTATTGAAGATTTCATTTTATTTTGATATGCTTTCTTTCTTTCATTTAATGTTTGAGAATATTTATATTATAATAAATAAATTATTTATATAATAGATAATAATATATTTTTATATTCACAAATATTTAAAAACATAATTCATTAAATTAGTAATATTCTTAAATTTTTAAATATTTATCTTTTTTTCAAAAACTTTCATTTCCATCATTTTTTCAAGATTTATGGTTATTCAAGGTTTTTTAAGATTTCAAAATTTATGATTTTTCTCTCACATTATAATTTTCAAAGCACTTGGCTATTCTGGATTCTATATGGAGGAAGCAAGGAATTTTGAACCAAAATCAGAGGAATATGACATTTTTTTTTTAAGATTTACAGTTTTACATTTGAAGAATTTTTTTTTCAAGATTTACAACTTTTCACTTTTTTTTTAAGATTTCAAAATTTATGATGCTTCTCTCACTTAGCTATTATGGATTCTACGACACTTGGCTATTCTGGATTCTACATAGAGGAAGCAAGGGATTTTGAATCAGAATGTGAGAAATATGAGAATTTTTTTAAAGAGATTTACCGCTTTTAATTTTAAGATTTGTTTTCAAGATTGACTTCTTTTCACTGTTTTCTAAGATTTCAAAATTTATGATGCTTCTCTCACTTTATAATTTTCAAACTATAGGTGATTATACTGCACTTGGTTATATTCTATGACACTTCACTATTCTAGATTCTACACGAAGGAAGCAAGGAAATTTGAAATAGAATCAGAGGAATATGATATTTTTTTTAAAGAGATTTGCCACTTTTACTTTTAAGATTTTTTTCCAAGATTTACTGCTTTTCAAAGAATTTTGAACTAGAATTGGATGAATATGAGAAACTCTCAAAGGGACTCTCTAACAGGAAATGGAAATCAGCATCGAATTACAATTAATTTAGATAAATATTATTATGTATAAAACATAATTGTTGTCTTAATCATGTAAACTTATTCTCAATAATAATAATAATTGAAAATTATATATAACATGATATAAATATATATTAATATAAATGGTTATATAGTGTAAGAGATCGCACCACAAAAGGAATCTCAATTAGCCTCATTACATATGGCAACAACAGGGGAGAGGGTTTGTGATGGCTATCTTAAAAAATGATTAACTTGTTTATTAGTTATTAGTTAAAAGAATGTGAAAGGACAAACAATTTTTGATAATAAAATATTTTCAATTCAAATATTTGGAAAAAATTATTTGATGATATTATTTTTTGTGCATATTTGTTTTTATATTAAAAAAAAAATATATTGTTAAAACAAATGTTACTAATTTTAATTATTTTTTATCAATGACTAAATTCATTCCTTATATTTAGTGATTTATATGATAGATTTGTCCCTTATATTCAGGAATTTATACAATAAATTTGAAACAATATATTAAATTTTGATTTACAAAATTTTATTAAATTTGGTGTTAATAAACTAATTTAAATATAAAATATATATACAGTTATTTTGATAGAAATGACATTTATTTGGGTAATTTTGGTAAAAGTAAAATAATAAAAATGAAATATTAAAAAATTGTCTACATGACATTGTTTTGTTATTTTATTATTTTTTTCTTAGGTGGTTATTTTTTAGTTGAATTTTCCTCTAAGTGAATTTTAATTGTATTATTATTTTGCTTAACCAAATTATTTTTAATAGCTAGTATTTCTATTTCCATTTTTATTACGAAACTTTAAAGGATGCTAGCTCAATAGAACAGTACCTGCTTTATAAGCAGGAGGTTGGTGGTTCGATTCCACTGTGTCCTAATATGAATTAATCAATGATATTTTAGTTTATTTTTAATTAAACACTTTTAATGTTGGTTTATTTCAATGGTGAGATATTCTTCTAAATTCATTAGGTTATATTGTCTCTAAAGAGACAAAGTCATGTTGTATTGTTTTGAATGTAATCTTTTATTGTCTCTAAAGAGACAATAGTTAAGATCAATGACATTGTGTCCTTAAAGACAATGTCTTTAATCCCAACTATTTTATCTCGAGAGACAAAAATGAAATTGTCTCTTAAGAGACAAAAATGAAAATGAAATTGTCTATGGGGAGACAAAAATGTTTGTGTTATATATTGTATTCAGAGAGACAATATTTTAAGACAATTTATTTTTATAACAATTTAATTTGAGACACCTGCTTAAAGACAATATTTGAGACAATACGCAAGTTTTCTTTTGTCTCAAGTTAAGACAATTTGCTCAAAAGTTGTCTTAAACATTGTCTTGAAACCCCACTTTGTGATGTATTCAGGTATGGAGAGTCCCTTTTTTGGCTCTAGTGGTTAATTGGCAGTGTAGTAATGGATAGGCTGGTGGTAGTCATTGGATCAACCTTGATTCTTGGTGCAACGACAACCAGCCCACCCTTGTGGCGTCCATGTTCATCTGCAGCGGAAAACCATGAGCGTTTGCTACCAAGTTTGGTTTGTCAAATTATATGGGTGGAAGCTCGTCGAATTTATGTTCCAATTTGGTAATAATCTGCATAAATTTGGAGGACACCATTTTCTTGGAGAAAGCTCGGAATATGGTGACAATTGGTTGATTTTATTCTAGGTAATTTTCGTTTGGTCTAAGTGTGGGCTAGTGGGGATCAATTGGAGCTACAAGATTTATGCAATTCGCCATCGAAGACAGCTGCCATGAAGACCTCATTGTGAAAGGCTTCCTCCTTTGTTTCTCTTACAACTCAAGAATCGCTTGCCCAAGTGTTGTTTCCAGATCTGCCTCGCCGTGGTGGAAAGAAAGCTGGGAGCTCATGGCAAGGTGTCGACATGTGACGAGGTTGTAGAGGTCGAGGAAGGCTAGGGGTCTGCGACAGGGGATACATTAGGAGAGGTGGAAAATAAGAGATAAGCCAAGGGGACACGAAGAACAATTGTAAACAGAGGAGCCGCGTTGGTGGACGTCGAGGTAGAGTTAAAAGCGGCCCAGGAGTGTCTGAAGCTCAAGAAGGGAAACTCTACCACCAATATTATGCGGAAAGATGCCAAGACCTCATTTCTAATCTAATGAATCGAATGGATGCTGCTGAACACATCAGGAGAGAAGAACATGTGCTAGAAATGGCAACCTTGGAGTGGCTTCACTACTTCGAGAGTCAACATAGGGAGTGTGTAGTTATGAGTGGAGAGGTCAGAATCTGCTCTCAGAGAATGTTGAAAAACTCAATAACTAGATGGTGCAAATTTAAGGGCACGTCAAGTGTGACTTCCACCCTCCACCACCTCATGGAATTGCCTCATTCAACCCTACATCCATTACTTCTATTGACTAGTATGTTTTCTCGAGTATTTTTTGTTTTAACTATGTTATGTTGTTTATGGCCTAATCCATTTTGGTTTCTGCCTTTAGAGGCCCTTTTCTATTTTTGTCATATGGTGAATTGTTTGGTTAATGTTTGGCATGGAATCCCCCCAAGGCATGTTTTGGGGCTTAAAGCCCAAGTTTTGCCTAATCTTGTTGTAAAGCTCTGCGAATTGCAGGCGCAGGGAACGAAAGTATGATAGAGTCATAGGGTTGTCCGCCCTAATTTTGTAATGTAAGGTCAGTTGGATAAACCCACCCATGGTCTACGGACCATGGGATTCTATAAATAGAGCGAAGCTCCAAGTGTAAAAGGATGGTAGAGGAATAGGGAAAGAAGGTATAAGTAACTAAGTGAAGTGTGCCTTTGGGTCATAGAGTAAGAGGAGGCTCTACAGCTGAGTGCCCAGAGGCCTAGTAGTCCATAGCTTAGTGCGTGGAACCCTACAGCTAAGTCTATAGGGCAAGGTCGAGTCTGTAACCAAGGAAAGAATTAATAAAGAGAAGTTTTGTTATAATTTTGTGTATCTATTCTTAGGTTAATGAGTGATTAATATAAGTTGCAAATATTTTGTTTATTTACTGCGCGCACCTTATGAATGGTTTACATTGTTAAATATACTTAAAACACTCAAGTAGGCAAAGCTAATTAACTAACATTGGAATACCATTGAGGTCTTTGGTAATAATGCAAAGCGAGATGTTTAACCCTTGGGTAGGGCTGCACAAAGATAGTATATCATGTTGTGAAGTACGGGAACATGCACAAAGGAACCTGCAGGGTCAAACCGCAGACCACTATAACTCATAAGACATCTCTAGGGTGTGGAAACCTAGTTCTAACACCCTCCCACACTACTTTGGGTGAGACCTCAGTTTTCACTTCACGGATTGTTGCCGAAAGGGTTAGTAGTACCAGGATTTCTTTGAGTAACTTAACTTTGAACCTGGGTCAAGCCTGTTGGGTTGAGTTATATTCTTTCCATAACTAACCCACATAGTTAACCGAGGGGTTAGAGGTGGGATGGAGTCCCCTTCGTTGTGTCGATTGTGTAGCGGGGGGGTCATAGGGAGTTTGATGCATACTTGTAACCCCACTTTATGGGGTCTGGAGGGTTAGAAGGGGGCGGAGCCCCACTTCATTGTGCTGATTGTGTACGGGGGGGCTCACAGGGGGTTTAAGACATACCCACAACCCCACTTTATGGGGTTCACGGCAGCGCCTCAGAAAATTTTGGTTTTTGACCCTATGATAGGATGGGCAGACCCACATATGGTTTTGTGCATGATTTTCACACATGTTTTTCGATGCAGTGGTTTTCGGTCAATGGTATTGGACACGATGGTTTTCGGTCCATGGTATTGGATGCTTTGGAATGTATAACTATGTATTATAACATTGAAAGGAACATAATGAAAAATCAAGCTATTTGTCCTGGTTTTGGGATCCAGGGGAAAATATTTGTGTATATGTGTTTTATGTCTTATGCTCTCACACTGTTTATTTTCTATGTCTTAGAATTCGTATGGAGGTAATTTCTATATGGGTTTAAAACCTACATTTTGTATTAGAGTAATTTTGGCTTCAAGGGAATGCCTTTGTTGCTGAGGGGTTTTGCTCAGGCCTGTGGTAGACCTTATTCAGTGGGAGATCTACGAGATCGATTCTGGTGGTGAAAGAAGATTGTGAGTAGTGGAAAGATAGAGATCGAGACATTTAATGGTTAGAGTTTCGAGTTGTGGCAACTCAAGATGGAGGATCTATTGGTGGATAAATATCAGTGGATCATGGTAGATTCGTGTACTAAACCAACTGGAGTGTCCGATGAAGAATGGAAGAAGTTTGATTGGAAGGCAGAGAGCATAATACGATTGTGTGTCTCAGATTCAGTATTGCTGAATGTATCAGGGGAAGCTATGGCAAAGGTTTTGTGGGAGAAGTTAGGGACTTTGTACCAATCTAAGTCTCTAGTGAATAAGCTATTCCTAGAGAAAAAGCTGTATAACCTAAGGATGAAAGATGGAGAATCAGTGATAGAGAATTTATACTCATTTAATACTGTGGTAAGTCAGTTAGCATCTGTTGATATTAAAATTTTAGATGAAGATAAGTTCATCAGTTTGTTGTGTTCTCTACCAGATTCGTGGGATAGTCTGGTTATTTCAATAGCTGGCAATGCAATTGCCTTGCAGTTTGATGAAATAGTCTCATCCTTGATGACGTAGGAGATGAGACAGAAAAATATGGAGAGCCCAAATGGTGATGCCTTATCTGTATGATGATGGTCCCATAATAGAAACAAAAATAAGTCATCGAGTGGGAGATCTAAATCTAGAGGGAGATCTAAATCTCCAGGAAAACCTATAAAGGTGGTGTGCTGGAAATGCGGAAAGGAAGGGCACTACAAAAGGGACTATAAATATAAATCTCGTGATAAAGGAAAGGGATCTGATGATGCTCGTTTCGTAGAGGTGAAAACCACCTCAGACGAAGGTGGGGATGTGTACTTGGCTTCTTCAAGTACACATGTAGATCATGAGGCATGGTTGATTGACTCAGGTGCATCATTTCACTTCACTCCCCATAGAGAGTGGTTCTGCGAGTATGAGAAATATGATGGTGGTGATGTCCTCTTAGGGGATGGTAGAAAGGATAGAGTCATTGGTCGCGCAAAAGTAAAGTTAAAGTTGCAAGGCGAAAGGGTTAGAACACTTCCGGGTGTTCTGCATATTCCTGCATTGGCCAGAAATCTTATTTCTGTAAACAAGCTAGATGATGCCGGGGTAAAAACAATGTTCGAGAAGGATACCGGAAAAATGGTTTGGAGAGCACTAGTATTGATGCAGGGAGTTCGAATTGGAACTTTGTACAAGCTATAAGGTAGCACTGTTATTGATGGGTGCAATAGTTCTGTGGTTCTTGAAAGTGGAGCAGAAAATCTAGTGGTCTCTAGAGAGAAGACCATGTTGTGGCATCAAAGGCTTGGACATATTGGAGAGAAGGGCCTTTGAATACTTCACAATAAAGGTATGGTAGAAGGTATGATTAATAGCTCTCTAGATTTTGATTTATGTGAAAATTGTGTATATTGGAAGCAAAATCGGGTGAGTTTCCCCTTTGGTAGTGAGAGGGGAAAACAAATATTAGAACTTGTGCACAATGATGTGTTTAGACCTGTGAAGATTCCATCACTGGGTAAGTGTATGTACTATGTATCATTTATAGATGACTTCTCAAGGAATACATGGATATATTTCCTTAAGAATAAATATGAAGCCTTTCACAGGTTTAAAGAATTTAAGGCTCTCGTGGAAAATCAAACGGAGAAGAAGATAAAGGTGTTGAGGATAGATAATGGTGGAGAGTTTTGCAGTAATGAATTTGAAGAATTCTGTAAAAAGTATGGTATAGCATGACAGAAGACTACTCCATATATAGCTCAGCAAAATTTGAGTTGCAGAAAGAATGAATATGACATTAATGGAAAGGGCCAAAAGCATTCTCAGTGGTGTCGGGTTAGGATAGGGATTCTAGGCAGAGGCAGTCGATAGTACATGTTACCTAGTTAACAGGTCACCTTCATCAGCGTTGGAGGATAAGACTCCACAAGAGGTATGGACTGGCAAGAAACCCTCTCTTTTACATCTAAGGGTATTTGAATGTGATGCATATGTACATGTTCCAAAGGAGAAATGAACCAAGTTGGATAGTAAATCTGAAAAGTGCATCCTTATTGGGTATAAGGATGGTTTAAAGGGTTATAAGCTTTGGAACCTAGTCACATGGAAGGTTGTGTACAATCGAGATGTAGTGTTCAGAGAGGTAAAAGATGTTATTAAACATGAAGTCCAACCAGAGGAACCTGAGAAGATAGAGTTTGAGCTTAAGGAGGAAGAATCAGACTCTACAACAGAGGAGGAATTAGAAGATGAAGAACCAAAAACTTCGGGTGTGAGAAGATCAATTCGAGAAATAAGGCAGCTAGAAAAGTATACTTCATTTGCTTTCTATTCCAAATTTGCTTTATCTATTACTGACGATGATCCCAGAATTGTGAAGGAAGGAGTAGATTCAGAGGATGGAAAAATCTGGAAAGAGGCCATGGTTGATGAAATGGCATATTTGCACAAAAATGAGGCTTGGGATTTGGTAGAGTTGCCAGCTGGAAGGAAACTCATTGGCAGCCAATGGGTCTTCAAGAAGAAGACAAATATGGAAGGAAAGGTGGAGAAATAAAAAGCTCGGTTGGTCGCAAAAGGTTATTCCCAGGTGGCGGGAATTGATCTTGGCGATATTTTTTCTCCTATTGCCAAGGAAACTTCTATTAGATTACTTTTATCTGTTGCTGTTGCTTTTGATTTTGAGGTAGAACAGATGGATGTGAAGAAAACGTTTCTTCATGGGGATCTGGCAGAGGAAATCTACATGAAGCAACGTGAAGGCATTGCAGTGAAGGTTGAAAAAGAACTGGTATACAAGTTAAGGAAGTCTCTCTATGGGTTAAAACAATCACCAAGGATGTGGTATTGGAAATTTGATACATTTATATGGGGACTTGGCCTCACCGGAAGCAAAGCAAATCATTATGTGTATTTTAAATTAGTTGGTGACCATGTTATTTATCTAGTCTTGTATCTGGATGATATGTTGTTGGTTGGAAATAACAAAGAAATTATCCAAGATTTGAAGACCCAATTGTCCTCCAAATTCAACATGAAAGATCTTGGTGATGCAAACTATATTTTGGGCATGGAAATTAAAAGAGATTAGGAAAAGAGGAATCTTTGGTTAAACCAAAGGAAGTATGTCGAGACATTACTGTAGAGGTTTAATATGTATGATAGTAAAATAGTGAAGGTTCCTATTACTGTAGGTGTGAAGTTATCTACTGAACAGTGTCCCAGGATAGAAGAAGACGAAGAGGACATGCCCCATGTTCCATATGAAAGGGCAGTCAGTAGCCTAATGTATACAATGGTCTGTACTAGACCAGACATTGCACATGCAGTGGGAGTATTGAGCAGGTTTATGTCAAAACCAGGGAAGGAGCACTAGACAGCAGTGAAGCGAGTTTTCAAGTATTTGTGTGGCACTAGTGATTATGGTTTGTGCTACCAAGGAAGACCAGGATTGGACAGAGTGTTGGATATTCATGGCTTTGTTAATGTAGACTAGGCTAGAGATCTAGATCAGAGAAGATCTACAAGTGAGTATGTGTTTCACGTATTTGGAGGTGCAGTTAGTTGGATGAGTAAGAAGTAAACTATAGTGGCACTATCAACTATAGAGGCAGAATACATGGCAGTCACTCATGCAAGCAAGGAAGCAGTTTGGTTGTAGAGATTGTGTTCAAGTATGGGGTTAGTATAGGAAGCCATAAGGATAGACTGTGATAGCCAAAATACAATTTTCTTAGCAAAGAACCCTGCATATCATTCAAAGACAAAGCACATTGATGTTTAGTATCACTTTGTGAGGGATATGATAGAAGACAAAAAGGTGTTGTTGGTAAAGGTGGACACTTTGAAGAATATTGCAGATGCATTGACAAAATCTGTGAGCTCTGAGAATTTCTCTTGGTGTAGAGAGATAATGGGCATTTTAGGGCTAGAAAAATGAGTAAGCTCTCTTGTGCCCCCCTGTGGAAAGAAAACAACAAGCGGGAGAATGTTGGGTTGTGTTATATTCTTTCCATGACTAGCCCACGTAGTTAACTGGGGAGTTAGAGGGGGGGCGAAGCCACCCTTCGTTGTGCCGATTGTGTAGCGGGGGGATGGGGGGGGGGGTCAGAAGGGGTTTGAGGCATACTTGTAACCCTGCTTTATGGGGTTCGAGACAGCACCCTGAAAAATTTTGGTTTTGGACCCTATGTTAGGATGGGTAGACCCACCTATGGTTTTTTGCATGATTTTCGCACATGTTTTTGGACGCGATGGTTTTTAGTCCATGGTATTGGACACGATGGTTTTCGGTCCATGGTATTGTATGCTTCAGCATTTATAAATATGTATTATAACATTGAAAGGAACATAATGAAAAATCAATCTGCTAGTCCTAGTTTTGGGATCTAGGGGAAAATCTCTGTGTATATGTGTTTTATGTGTTATGCGCTTGCATTGTTTATTTTCTGTGTTTTAGAATTCGTATGCAGGTAATTTCTGTACTAGGTTAAAACCTACAAATCCCCAATAAGCTGACAAATGGTTCCCTTGCTCAGACTGGGATCTACGTAGAAATGTCAGATGTCATATCACTAGAATCCAACAAAGAAAGGAATTGAAGAGTGGGTGGACAAAAATATTCATGAGTTTTCAGCATAGGAAGACATGAATCCACAATTATTAAAGGAAGAGTGGTTACATTTCTCCTTATATATGGAATTCCACAAAATTTTCTTTGCATCCTTCCCCTTTGAGTTGTACGAGTGGATCACGAAGCTAACAGGCAATCAAGCAAGGTGTAGGCTCGACAAACCTATTCTGTGGACTCCAGAGTTGGTGCGCAAATTGGAAGCATCGGAAGATAAGATCGTGCACACTGTGGATCATTGGCTCGATTGAATTATAGGAGGATTTATCACTGAGTTCACGGTAGATACTTCAGTCATCTATAGCAAGGTGGATCGATAGTTCCCCAAAGGACTGTGAGGTAAGTAGGTTAAATATTTTAACAGTTGGATTAAAATGCTAATGTGTGAAAAGAAGGTTATATGAATAAATTGATTTTTAGGGCTACACGAAGTGGGAGGATCTATAGAAACAAAGGCAACGCAGAACTAGAAACTAGTCACTTGATTTCAGCTCCGTGAGAAAGAAAGGAAGAGCTCGCGAAGGTTTCACCAAGAAGTGTAATTAGTTTGATAAAGCAGCGAATTCTGCACATACCACCCCCACCTACACCACCACCAATTTCACCATCTTCACCACTGTCTCCACCCACACCACCTTCGCCACCACCATAGTTCAATATGGAAAGTGAGATAATGTTGCCGATGTTCAAAGGATTACGGAATGAAGATCTAAACTAGTTTTGGTTCATGGTAAGGGCTCTATGGTAAGCGTAGGGAGTCATAGATGAAGATATAAAGAAAACAACATTGGTGAGTGCTCTGTAGGATCGTGCACTGACTTGGTACATTAAGCACTCCATTGACAATCTAAACGCAATTATCACGAATATCCAAGCTGCGCTAAACAAGGAATTTAGCAAGCCGAAATCAAAGAAATAGTCGATCATTGGCTTTAAGGAAATTTCGATGCTTCCAGGCAAGACCCCCTGGGAGCTAGATCAGAGACTGAAGTGTACAATTTGTGAAGCCAATATGACATTAATGGATGGGTAACACCGTGCATGGTTTGTAGCATCATTAATATTGCATCGATGGAATGCGTTGTCATAGCATAAGCTTACCACTCAGGCTGAGGCCTTGGAAATTGCAATGAGACTACACGAGACCCCGATACAAGATCCTAACCTGGGAGTTCAACAAATCCATGCGTAGCTGAAAAATGTGTGCCTTGAGATGCAGAGTTCGAAATAAGATAGGACAGATCTCCTAGAAGTGCGCGAGGAGGTAGGTGCGTAAAGTACAAAGGCCAGGGACATGACAAAGACAATTGTCCAGTATTCGTGAACTACCTGGAAGGAGAAGGACCAATGCCATTGAGACCCGAGGCATAAGCATGACCGAGAGAAATGCCTATATTGTGGTGTGTGGTTTGTCAGATAGAAGGGAAGCATACTACAAATAACTGCCATCTGTTATAGAAGTATACACTGAATTCCCAACAGTTGTTTTGTAATTTCTGCAAGTCAGTAGGCCATGATGAGCGCACCTGTAGAAGTTATTGACTAATAATGGATCAAACTCCTACCTACATAGTTCAGTCTGAAACACAGGCCCTAGATCAAAATGTAGGGATGGCACGCACTCAATTTTAGGGGCGCGAACAAGGTCAAGGTGGAATG
Source organism: Pinus taeda (assembly GCA_000404065.3). Classification (NCBI taxonomy): domain Eukaryota; kingdom Viridiplantae; phylum Streptophyta; class Pinopsida; order Pinales; family Pinaceae; genus Pinus; species Pinus taeda. The sequence goes on along the minus strand of APFE030440641.1, from coordinate 156,831 downwards.
GGACCAGGAACAGGTCGCAGACAACTAATATGTTACAATTGCAGAGGACTGCAAAATTATGCCTATGATTTTACAAATCCAACGAGACCATCATGCTTATATGATACCCAGTTTGATCATGAGATAGAGGACAGTCCCACACTAATAGCAAGGTTACGTGATAAAGGAGCACTCCAACCTTCCCCGACTTAGAACCTGTAAATGATGAGGTCTAAGCAGCACGAAGAAGACCCGAATATAAATATCGTGCTCCGAAGTGGTATCATAATATGAGACGAGAAAGGAAAGCAGCCCGAAGAGAGTGCCTAGGTTCACAAGGCTCTAATAAAGGAACCAGAATTGATTTAGAGCATGCTAAGGAGACATTCATGGAAGCTAAGAAGAGCTTTGTGGATGCCTCCACTTCAGGAAGTAGACTGGAATAAAAAATGGACCCATCAATGCTCACTACATTTTTGGAGACATGCATGAAGCTGTTGCATGATGGAAAAGCTGTGGACAGGTTTCAAGAACTCATCACTAGATGTGCTAGAACTAGGCCAAGAGCACCACACTTAGTCTGGAAGCTCGAGAAGCACACAACACAAAGAGGAAGAGAGATGATATTGACTACATAGGTCGGGGAATATGAAATGGATCAAGTGATTTTGGATCTAGGATTAGACGCAAATGTCCTGCCAAAGCAAACATGGGAGCACATGGGAAGGCCTACACTACAATGGTCTCCTATTCAATTGCGAACGGTGAACTAGCAAAAGATCCTTCCTATTGGAAGATTATAGTGAATAATGGTATATATTGAAGGTGCGAGTGCACTAGGAGATTTCAAAGTGATAGAGACTGTTGATGACAGAAATCACTATCCCATGCTACTGGGAATAGATTGGTCCATTAACATGAATGGAGGGATAAATATAAAGAAGCGCAAGATGATTTTCGAGAAAAAGTCACTGCGCATAGTGGTACCTTTAGACCATGCAGAAGGATCGCGCTACACCGAGCCAGTGAGCGACTACGATAATGATGATGATCTAGACTGTATCTACAAGATAACCATGCGAGAGCAAGATTGGGGAAATCTAGCAGCAGACGGTAGACTCTTGTGGGAGCATGAAAGCTTCTACACCTCAGATTCAGATGAGGAAGTAGAATGATGGCAGAACTAGTTACACGAGGTAACCACACTCAATTGTAACATGATGACAAGGTCACTATGCTACGTGGAAAAAAAGGTAAGATATCTCCCTATGTATGATGGGTTGAGCAAGGCAGGTGAAATGGGTATTGCGTGCTACACCCGTAATATGGTGGGGTACGCATCGAAGAAGTTTTGAGGACTGGCGTGAATGTAGAAAGATGACGAGCGTGTGGTTTGGAAAGCCTTAGATGTGGATGAAAGCTGAGTATAATGAAGGAAACATCCTGTGTACCCACCTCTCTAGAAGGGTACAACCTATGGTGTGCAACCTGGATGAATGCACACCATCGTCACTATAGGAAACACGTCCAACATGCAGGAACGGGCAAGACAATGATGTGAACGATGACGAGAAAGTATGGTAAGACTAAGCACACATAACCATATTCACGCAGAAGTTTTTGATAAAATACGTGAAGCACTGAACATGGTCCACCATGTGAAACGAGCTAACTGGGACCTGTGCATACCATCGGTTCTCTAGGCTTATACGACCATGTGCAAAACCCTGACCACATGGGCACTTCTGAAGCTGAAGTATGAAGCAAATGCTATAATCACTATGGAGCATGCAAAGCCTAGTCCGCGAATAGTAGCACCCATAGATACGATGGTTTGCGAAGCATGTAAAGAAGAGATCACATATCCGCAAGAAACAGAATGCATGGGACTTCAGGAAGAACTCCAATAGGGAAACCTTAGACTTGAAAAACTTGAAGATTAAACGGTACAGTTAAGGAAGAAAAGAGTTTTGATGGAAGCGTAAGTCAAGAAGCTGGAGGATGAAATAAAGAAAGATTTTCTCAGCAAAAATACAATAATGGTAACGCAGGGTAGGTGCGATCACAACGACAGGGTTGAGGCATATTGTCATGAATTAATCAGTCTAATGCCTTGGCTTGGACCACATATTGCTAAGCATAATGACCAAGGTTTCAAGTAATAAAGTATGTCATGCCGAACATAATAGTAAAAGGTAGAGATTCTCCAACCAACATGATGAATGATCAAATGAAACTTTTCATGGGTGGCGTGGAAACCTTACTAGCCAAGGGAAGGATAGTTTTAGTACTCCAGGTAGTTGGAAGGGAGAGCAAGACTATAAACTATTCTTCCCAAAAGCTGCATGATATTGGAGATGTGCGCAGAAGCAAAGAGTCACAAGGTTAGCGACCGCACACGAGGGGCTACACTATTACGCAGGTTGGATAGAAGGTGAAAATGAAGTCACTATTCATGATGGGATGCTTGACTTGAGGCTAAATGTAGTGGGCCATAGGAATTTAAGACACAATTTATGGGCATGATTTGGGAAAATATGTTGCCAAGAAAGCACTAATGACCTAGAATTAGGGGGCACAGTCGAATTCAAATTCAAAAAGTAAACAACACTTGGTCATTTGCGAATTGAGCAATTGAGAAGAGCCCTGAATGTTGTAAGCCGAGCGTTTATTGAGCCCATGTGTTCACGAGTGCTAGATTTTCAGACGAGTACGATGGCAACAACTTAGCATGTTATGGAGATAGCAGAAGTGACCACCGAGGAGGCCACGCAGACCCTAACTATGGGGGATGTTCCAAAAGGTGATGGATTGTGGTAGAAATCCCAAACTCACCGTGCACGCCGAGACCCAAGAAGGACAAACAAGCAACAGATCACGTATGCGTGTCCCTGTGGAACCCGCTGTGTAAAAAACTGTTGATGGAGGATAAAGGGAAAACCATCATGATAGAAACATCTGAAGAAGAATAATATCTACAGGAGCTTATCATCACAGAAGAAGAATATGAAGGCATAGAGATGGATACTCAGCCTACACACATGGCGACAAAATTGCCTGATTATGTCCCCTGCGAAAAGGGAAGGCCAAAGTGCCCAAGGACCTGGATGAAACCAAGAGCTTGCTCCAAACCCTACTCCTCCTAGATTGTTATGAAACTAGCTCAAGAAAAGATAGAAAACATAGATCAACGCCTTAGAATTTAGCCTCTTCAAGGGAGAAACCTCCTTTACATTACATAAATGAACAATTCTTGGATGATTGAAATGATAAAACCTCCTTTCTATATATAGGAGTCTAAGGAGTCACAATATAACCCAGCCGACCTAACAATAATAATATAAAGCCACAAAAATAACAATAGAGGGATTCTATGGGGCCTAGTAATAACAATATGGGGCCAATAGGGGTACAACAATATTAATAAGGGGTAGAACTACAATAGTAATGGGGTAATCACTAGTATTATAGGGACCCAACAACCATTGAAACAATTCCAAGAAGGAGTTTCATTGCAGGTCTTCTACCTCAAGATTGTGAAGATTGTATTCTTGGGGAATGCAATAGTGTGAAGCATACTTTGCAGAAAGAAGGTGTATGTCAGAATACACTTGAACAAAAGAGTTTTGGAAACTCTGACAGCCTTGAAGAGATTGATGGTGTTCCAAAGGGAGCCACTTCTTCATTCAGTTCACCTCCTCATGAAGGTAAAAGAGGTGAAAGAGAAAGGTATAAATCTGGTTCTAGCCATATTCCTTTTGATTATGAAAAGCATGATAAATTTCCATATAAGCATGGGAAAAGAAATGCATGTTCCTTTTGTGGTTTGGATAGCCATAATGTTTCTAGATGTTGGAAGAGAATGGCCACATACAGGAAAATTTTGAAGGAAAGGAAGCAAGAAGTCAAAGGTCCATTGCACAAGGCAAATCATGTTGTCAAGAAGATGCACATGTGTTGCACTTATTGCCATAAGCAAGGACATATTGCTAAAAAATGTTGGACTCTGAATCCAACAATGCTTCCATTAAACTTGAAGAAGTTGGAAAGAGAAAATGGCAGAAATGGAAAGAAATATTCCATGAATGATGTGTTTCAAGATGATTCACATGTTGATGCTGATGTGCAGACAAAGGTCCTACCTTTGAAATGGATTGTTAGGAAATGGTTAGAGTTCTTATCCATTTAAGGTTGCACGTCTTTCTGAAAATGCAATTATATCAAGTTGCATCTATTTGCATTTCTTTGTTAATAAGATGCAAGTTGCACGGTTTTACCAAGAAGGTGAATGGAAAAAGTTGAGTAGGAAACTCACTTTATTGTTGCAACATTATATTCATTTCAGCTTCAAAAGTATAGTGTACTTAAGCGAAAGTTGAAGGATGAAATTCATGCATAAGCTTGAGATGCATGAACACAGAGATGTTGATGATTTCCTTGTATTTAAACATGTATGTGTGATTAACTGGAAGGGTTGATTGATTTGTTTTTAAACATGCATGTAATATTGACTTGGGAAAAGTTGATTTGGTCTCCAAGATGGAGATAATGATGAAGTGTTTCATCTTTGAAAAAGAGTCATAGAGGTCTTTTTATACATGCTTGAATTGAAGGGTCAATTATTTTAAAGGCATGTTTTGTGGGCTTGTTATCTAGTCCATCATTTGTATGGAGATGTAAGACATGGAGGTGTTCACAAGATGTGAAATCTATTTCTTTTGTCGAAGCAGGAGTTTAGGCCACCCAGTTGTTGTCTGTAATCTTGTTGTTGTTAACAGCTATTGTTGACAATATGTCAAACATGTACAAATGAAAATTTTGTGAAGTAGATGTAACTTCACATTTGTTTGAGCCACCTTGGATCAATGATCAAGGAAACAAAGTTCAAACTACTTTCTATAACCTTCTTAGTAGGATTTCTGCATGAAGTCAAGGAGGAAAACAATTCTTCCCAAGAGGACCAACACATCCAGGAAGGAGAGTGGTCAAAGGCTTTGGTTCAGAGGCGCTATGCAAGGCAAGTGTATGGAGGCTAAAAGAAGAGGGTGTTGTTACTCTCATATATTGTTCAGATCAGTATATTAGTCTTTTGGAGACCAAAATCTTTTTAGTGGGAAGGCGTGATTAGAAAATGATCCTAGATGAATTTTCACTCAAAAATAAAAGTCAAATGATGCTTCTAAAAATACTCCCATTGCATAGATCTTTCAATCTGAATCTAATGCAATTTGAATGGGCTAAAATGAACTTCGGATGAAGAAGTTATCACAGAAAGAAGATTGCCATTGTCCTATGAAAAGAAGGCAAATTCTTATAAAAAGGGCTTAAAAGGCTCATTGAAGAAATCACATCGCAAATGTGCCAAAGGGAAGGACTTAAGGCAAAGGCGGAAGGAACCCCAATTGCAACCTCCGACTTATTGCATCAGAGGTAGGCCTTCGCCCGATATCGGGACCCCAGGCAGAGCGATATGCGATATGCCATCAATGCAATGAAGTGATTGTGATGATTGACGATCGGAGGAGCAGAGGTATAGAACCCGCCAATGTGATATGTGATATCAGTGATCGACATAGTCAAAGGGAAGACCCCTAGGACCATTGGACATCGTGATATGCGATGCACCGATAGCGCGATTGGTGATCGGGATCGCAACGATACAAAGGGGCTCCTGCCTATTGCGATTGCAATATGCGATCAAAGCGCGGACCTGATGGGAATTATGGACATGATTTCATAATATTTGAAATCAAGAAATTTAGATTTTCAATGTATTCACATGTATTGGGTTTTTTGGTCAATACGCCATTCGATTGCGATTTTTGATGGAATGGCGGACCCGATAGGTTTATAAATGTGGTTGCATTCTATTTGAAGTGTAGTTTTTGTGCTTGATAGTTTTTTTCTTGTGTGTTTCTGTTGCGAGCCAAAAATGCGTTATTTCGTGGATTTCTTTCGGAAAGAGGCTGCCGGTTCATTTTCCATTGGAAGCAACCATCATTCCTTGTGCCATGCTGTAGGTAGGCGTTTCTGTAACAGGGATGCATTTTGAAGCACGAAGAAGCAGATCTGGGAAAAATAATGATTCATCCTGATCGAAGGGACAAAGGAACAACTATGGAAGCCGCAGAGTAAAAGGATGCCTTCCAAAAGCAAGAGAGCACAATTGAAAGAGAGAGCTGAAAATTGAAAGCTGGGAGTCGCTTGGAGGTTGAGCAAAACTAGAGAGCTAAAGGTTGCCGAGAGTCGCTTGGAGGTTGAGCAACACATGAAAGGGACAGAGAGCCCGAGAACTCGAGTGCTGAGAGGTAGAAAGTCTGAGAGCTTCAGAGCCAGAGGGTCGAGAAGAGGCAGAGCCAGACGGACAGTGCCAGATAGCTAAGAGAGCCAGAGCTAGATGAGCCAGAGAGCTGAGAGCCAGAGCCGCAGAGCCAGAGAGCTGAAACAGACTTCTATAAGTCATGAAGCTGTAATGAAGTCAAAAAAACAAATAGATAAAATGATCAAGTTGTTGTTGGTGTCTACAGTGTGCTGAAGACAGAAGAAGGAGTTCCAGAGACAATACATAATTCTGAGGGAGTTAGAGAAGCCAGAAGCTCAAGAAGCTTAGAGCATTGACTGATGGAGTCGAGTCTAGAGAAGCCTAGATCTGTCTGCAGAGTGAGGACAACCAACGGGATAAGATGATATTCTAAACCCATAGGTTCAGTTGTAAACCAATGGAGTTGAGCGTGGAGCTTGTAAAAGAATTCAACCATAATCCCAACGAGCCTAGTCAAGTTGATTAGTGCTCAAGGATATGTAGCCCAAGATATCAGGGTGAACTCCATATTATATTGTTGTTATGTGTGATTGCTTATTGTTGCATTGCATTTGCTACTTTATTTGTTGTTATATGTTTTATATCAATTCAAGCAAATAAACTTAAAGCACATAAACAGTTTAAAAACAAACATAAGCATACACCTATGTCAAGCATTTTTAATTCCACAACTGGTTAATCATAAGCTAGATCTTGGAAATTAATAAGCTTTGGAGTGGGAGAGGTTCTTGTAAGCTGACAAGAAGCCTTTAGGTCCCCATTTCAGATCAATAGTGAAGCAATGGAATTGATACTTGTAAATTTATCACGTAGAATCAACCATTACTTTTAGGGATTGCACCCAATAGCCAAGAATTCTCAAGACATCACCCATCCCAAGATTCCTCTAGCTCAAATGTACTTAACTGTGGAATTTACCCCATAATCAAACCCACATAGTTGTAGGAATGTACAGGGTAATTTCCTCAGACAGAACACCAAAAGGACACCGCTCACAAACAGATCACAGATCAATACACCAGTATTTTGACGTGGTTAAAACCCTCAGAGAGGGAAACAGTCCACGGCCTGCGCCAACGTGGCTACTACAGGCAATTTATTAATAAAGAATGAAAATTTACATAAGCTTCTCTCATGCACGGTTAACCTACAAATGACCCTCCATGCGCTTTAAATAGAATTCATGGACCAATCGGGTGTCAAGCCACGGATCAAGTGTCGGTAATACCGAGGAGAGAATGAACAGTCAGATCACTACATATCGTGACCGTCAGATTGTAAGTTACAAATGTACATAGTAAAGAAACACACTTTACCTAACTCTATACTAGACCAAGTTATACTTAACTATTCCTACGTGTCGGAATATCCTAACATGAGCAACTAATCTACCCCAGGGAATTTCTACTTTAGTGTAATTCTTGATGATCTTTATTCACAAACAGGCATATAGATGACTCTACTAGTAAATAAAGAGGTTTATTCATATGATAATTACTTTGTCCAAGTAGTTGAACAAAGTAATGATTAAAACATTATTACACTATTCATTATATATCACTGACATACATATGATTGAAGGAATAACAATCCTTCAAACATTCAATAGTGACAAGCGTAAGGACTGTTGTTGAAACACTTATATATATCCAATGATAGCAAGATTAAATATATGCCAATTCACATTAGAGAATGAAACAAGAGCATAGATAGTAGTACCATTGTTGGTTTGTGTTATATTCTTTCCACATAGATAACAGGGGGTTTGAGGGGTACCCGTAACCCCACTTTATGCGGTCCAGGGCAGCGCCCCGGAAAATTTTGGTTTTGGAACCTATGTTAGGTTGGGCAGACCCACCTATGGTTTTGTGCATGATTTTTGCACATGTTTTTTGGACGTGATGGTTTTCAGTCCATGGTTTTGGACACGATGGTTTTCAGTCCATGGTATTGGATGCTTTGGCGTGTATAAATATGTATTGTAACATTGAAAGGAACATAATGAAAAATCAAGCTGGTAGTCCTGGTTTTGGGATCCAGTGGGAAATCTCTGTGTATATGTATTTTATGTGTTATGCTCTCGCATTTTTATTTTTCATGTGATTTAGAATTCATATGCAGGTAATTTCTGTATGGGTTTAAAACCTACAACCATATGTTATTTAGATCACTCCTGATATCAGTCGCATTCAAATTCCTTCTTTCAGCTTAGAAACACTTCCATAATAAAGCAATAGCGCACATATCATCAAAGATTCCTTCGCTAAAATTCAGAATACTAGCCCAGTCTTCATAAAAATATATCAGAAGTACATTAGTGTAACTTCTTGATTTGAGTTTATACAAAAACTAAGGACCCTTTCTAAATGTATGAAAGGACCTATAAATACTAATTAGGCTAACTAATTACAAAAATAAAATTCTATAAATTGGTACAACTAAATCATGATTATCTTTTCAAAATAGGCTTGTTCGCAGTCAGCGGCATGATTCATTGTTTCGGATGATCTCCCTTTGGCTTGAGTTGGAAGATATTAAGCATTGGTTGCAATTATGGAGGACAAGTGAGCCGAGAATGCAGTTGGGCTGAGTATGTCGCATCATGGATTTCGGGAATCATGTAATCGATGGCATCGGTTAAACATTTGAGTGCGGCCCTTTGATTGTATGGTTTAACTAAGGAAAACCAAAAGGTATCCCAAGTTAAACTCAGGATGCCAGCAATTAATCTTCCATTTTTCTCCAATTCCTAATTGCATGTTTGTTCCAATGCTTTAGCTGACGTCAATTTACCAGGAGTGCACTGCGAAATCATGTTAGAGAGATAAAGAGTGTGATTGATTAACTCAATTAAATTACTAGTAGATAATCTGCATCTTGAGGTTTCTCTCTCTGCTTTCATTAGTTGTGACTGCCATTCTAGGAAAATGATTTCTTTATGTGACTCTAGAATTTTAGGCAGATTCGCAACTTGCCCTTCACCGGTGTCTTACCAAACAAGAAAGTTGGTTAGAGTCTCATCGGCCTATTCCAAATCCTGCCTAGCATTGACTGATTTTTCAACTATTGATGCAGTAATCTCACAAAGGGGCTCAGCCAGAGGAATGTTATGACATAGAAGTTTTAGCTGTGTAACCAATGCTTTGTTGATCTGGAGAGCTTCGACCTAAAATCCACTGGTTGCGGAAGACTCTTGAACCTTTCTACCTGATGTGACAGCTGTGCGATTTGCTCGTCTTTCGTCTTCATCATTTGTTCATTCATTTTCTTCAATCTGGCCAATGATTCGGATAATTCCTTTTGTTTTTGTACTGTGCTTAAGTCTATCCTCTGCTTCTCCTTGAGAAATTGCTCATTTAATTGATTATTTATCTACTTCTATGTTAATAGTTTCTGTTCTAAATGTTCTATTTTTTGCTATGCTTTGGACACCTATGACTACAATGAAACAATTGTTTGGTCTCTTTCCTTAAGTAGATTGGTTACTTCCAAGGCTTTATCAATAGTGGCTGCCGAATAGGCTCCGGCATATTGAGAAAGTTTTGTAAGGTCATCGGAAGGGTTAAATTCTTCCTTCCACACCACATTAGCCATCTCTGTTTGTGCTGGTAAAAGGGAAGATTGAGTCTCCTTCTTTTCCTTTGTCTTTTCAGTATAGCCCTTTGTTTGGGACTGTAAAAGACGTCTAATGGTGGTATGTCTTCTATCTGCAAAACAATCTGATCAGATGGATCCTTAGGAATTATTTCTACATCTGTGTTGATGGGTAGGCCATTGGTTTCTCCAATTAGAATTATAGCTGCCATTGTATCTTGACCAATTGTTGCTTTAGGTGTATTGAAATCTTGTGAACTTTCCAGATTGCTTATAATAGAATCAAATTGTTGCCATTCTTGGAGGATCTTGGGATCAATCTGGGTATCTTGATTGATGTGTTCACTACTCTTTTCCTGTTGTTTCCCCTATTGTTTCCCCTATTGTTTCTTCTCTTGTTTCTCCTGCTATGTTTCTTTTCCTTTTTTGGGAATCTTCTCTGTAGCAGGAGGTTTATCTATACTTTTTTGTTCAGGCTCGCTTGACTGAGTTGTTGGAGTAGTAGCTAATAAATCCAGAGGTAGAGTTTGCAACCTCTGTTCTCTGAGCCTATTAAATTCTACCATATTTTCATCATTATATCTCATTTTGGCTAGAGTTCGAACCTGGGATAGTGATTCTGCTGAAGAAAACAAGTCATCAACTTTGTCTTTTTCATGTTCAAACCTTGTTAGCTTGGCTTGTTCAAGGACAGTATAAGCAACTTTTCTTGGATCGAATTGCTTGTTAGGAATAGTTACGAGATTGAGCATGTTTATCTTTTCTGCTTCCCTTTCAGCATGCTTGTAATCATGTAAAGTATAAACGCCTCATCTCAAAGGGAATGTAGGCCAAGCCTATTTTTTAGAATTCCTAAGAGTTTTGGTTATTGTTTATGAGAATAATTTCGGCAAAATCATATAAGAAATCATTTGTTGACGCGTTTCGAACCAACCAGTGTGGTTCATCGTCAGGACAAGTTGAAGATCCAATCTGAGTGATGAGTTAAATAGGGACAACAGGCCATTCCAACAGCTAAATTGACTGAGTAATGGAAAATAAGGGAGGTCTCTTTTGTAGCCTCGGGGAGGAGGGAGGTGTACAATGTTTGGTGATCTAGAGTTACTGAAGGATCTGAAGGTTCACAGTTGTGTTTGGTGCCTTTCTCCTAGTTCTCTTTTTCATTGTTTATGATCTACCTTGTTACACAAAAATGTTGTCACCTTGATTATTTGCAGTCGGTGTAGGTATATCACCACCTATACCAGCTTCCTAAGCAAGTCTTAAACCTCAGCTCTTCAAAACAAGCTTTAGAAATGAGAGAAAGACATCAAAAAAGCAATGTAACTCTGGTTCCACATTTTCTCTTACTTTTGCCTGCGGGCCCGCACCTTTTGTTCAAGTCATCTGCGTACTTATATGCTCCATATGTAAAGGGGGTGGTGTGTACCCCTGTAAAAGTCAAAAGGCGTAATCTTTATCTTAAAAAACTCATCTTGGGTTAATTCTAGAGTTTTCTAGAAGCATTTGTTACGTGGATTGTTTGCTCAAAGTGGTTCATGCATCCCATGAGAGGAGGAACTAATCCCTTGTTGAGAGGAGCTATCCCTTTGAAGGAGGAGCTGGTAACTGATCTCCATTGCACTATAAATTGAGGCATTGGGTCAGTGGCCAGAGAGGTTAGAAGCTGAACTTTTGAGGGTAAATGCTAGTGAATCAAGACTTCCTATTTGAGCTTAAGAGGAGAGATCACATACCTCTTTTTGGATTCATTGGGGAGTGAGTGAAGCTTGTCAAAGTAGAGGAGACTTCTTGTTGGACCCTGGGAGGAGCTTGTATAGCATCAAGGCAAAGGTTGTAAAGTTCTTCTCCTTTTGAATTAATACAATCAAGCTCATTTTTTCTCAACAAGTATCTCATATTATTTGTTTCATGGACTCCTTGACTTTCATGTTAAATATGTTTTATAATACTCGTTATTCAGGTGCTATTTAATCATTTGCCTTGTTTGTGTTTGCAGGTTTGCGACAAAGGAACTTACTTGGATCAAAGGAGCAAAGGCATCCCCAAACTTGCGTTGGACATGAGGTAGGCCTTAAACACATTTGTTTGCCATTATTTATAAAGCACATTTAGAGAAAGATAGTGTCTGGTTGGTTTGTTTGTCATTAGGTCTTCATTAGATTCTAGGAAGGTCTATCTTGTCCGTAAGATCGACTCATTCCGCGTGACAGGACACATGCACCATGATCCATCCTTCTTGTGCACCAATACTACTAGAGCAGAGAAAGAACTTTGACTAGGTTGAATTATACCAACATCTAGCATTTCTGCAACCATACATTCAATTTCACTCTTTTGAGCATAGGGATATATGTATGGCCTGATGTTTGGAGGAACACTTCCTAGAATCAAATGAATAGCATGATCATGATCATGAATAGGTGGGAGACCTCTGGGAGTCTCAAATACCTTGGAATGATTGTCCAAGACTTTTTGGAGATCTGGAGAAATAGATTATTTCGATGTGGGAACCTCTAGCAAACATAATTGTGCAATTACACCTCATTGTTCCTTATTTAGAATATTTGTCATACCGTTAGAGCTTATTATCTTTCCCAGTTTCCCTGCAATACCCCTTAATTCAAATTCCTTTCCTTCCGCACAAAATTTCATGAAAAGTTCTTGAAAATTAAAAGCTGTTGTACCCAAGGATTGTATCCATTGGACTCCTAGTACCACATTAGCACCACCCATTGGAATGGAAAGCATTGGACTATTCAATACATATTCTCCCGTGGATATCTTGGTATTATGGCACTTTCCAGAGCAATTTATGGTTCCTCCACTTGCAACCATCACTTGACACTCTGGTGCTAGATATAGGAAGCAATTAAATTCCTTTGCTATCTTACAATGAAAAAAATAATGGGTACTTCCTGAATCAATCAACACTATTATCTTTTTCTTCTCGATATGTCATTATATCTTGATAGTTTGAGGAGTGGTAATTCCAGCCAATGCATTACAAGATATGGTCGGATTCATTTATTCTTTATCTAGGGTTCCTTCCTAGAGTATATCCTCTTCTTTTGACATTTCTTGTTCTTTTTCTTCCTCCTCTTCACAATCTATGTAGAATAATTTCTTCTCATCACACTTATGACCTTTAGTGTATTTTCTATCACAGCTGTGACAAAGCCCTTTTGCTCTTTTTTCTTCCAATTGTTGTGGTGTCCACCTTGTAAGTTGTGGAAGGCTAGGAGAAACAACACTTCCATCTTTATAGTTGTGAGTGGTAGGCTTCCTGATTGCTATAATTTTTCTTTCCATTTTTCTTGCTAACCTGAAGGCCTTCTCCAATGAATCAAATTCCCAAAGGCAAACCTCATGTTGGATATTATCCTTTAAAGTTTCTATGAACACATCAATCCTATCCTCCTCTAGAATATCTTTTACAATCCTATCCTCCTCTAGAATATCTTTTACCCTTATGTTCAATTTTTGGAAGTCCTCAATGTGCTCCATCATTGAACCATTTTGTTTGAGAATTATCAATTGGATAAAAAATGTGTTTCTTTTGGTATCCTCATAATGTGCTATCATTTCTTCCGTTAAAATTTCCCAAGTGAAAATTTGTTTACGAGAGCAAAGCCATCGATACCATACAAACTGATTTGGTTCCAAATATAGAGTTTCAATACATACCTTTTGTGTATTTTTCACATTATGGAGATTGAAAAATTGCTCCATCTATAGTATCCATGTTTCGGGATCCTTGTCATCAAACTTCCCCATATCGATTTATGGAACATGATGGGTCTTCAATCCAACATTAGAGTCTATGAAATCATGATTAACATTTCTTTCGTTCTCAACATGAGTTTCCTTTACTACCCTTTCACCATTAGCGACCATTTCTTGTAGCAACTTATTCAAATTTATCTTCAATTCTTCCATCTTATCGTCCATGCGATTCATCTTAGCGTCCATGCCATTCATCTTAGCTTCCATGCCATCCATCTTATCTTCCATGCTATCCATCTTAACTTGCATGCCATTCATATTAGCTTTCACCACATCCATCTTAACTTGCATGTCATTCATATAAGTTTCCACACCATTCATCTTGGCTTCATTTACCTTTAGTGAGAGTGAAATTTGTTGTACTTGGTCTTGTAATATAGATGTTGCATTTCTTCCTCTTCTTCACAAGTCATGCTAGAGATTTCAGCTTGCTTACTAGGTGTTTCCATTTTCTTTCTTTGAGGGATTAATCGATGCTAATAATTCTTCACTATTCACTTTGAATTACTTCAAAGTAATTTTTCAAACCAATATTATGCAAAATTAAAAAAGAAACTACACACCTTTTTTTCACTTTGTAAGATCTCGATATTGAATCTATTGTATCTCTGCAACTGTGGACCTTGAATATCTGAAATCATGTCCTACAGTAGCCCTTTAAGTCATCCTTCTAACCCTGCAATTCTGATCAAGATTGGATTCCCGAAGGAAGAGTTATGCCAAATCTCCCACGGTGACCTGATTATAGACTAGTTCAGTAGAGAAAAATTGTATGATGTGCCACGTGTCACTGTTTCAACCTTAGTATCTACAAATAATATACAGAAAACTTTAGTCCATCCTATTTTTGAAACTTTTTGCGAAATTGAAATCTAATGCTCAAAACAAAAGTTATGATGATTTTCCCTAGGTCACCTGGAATGTAATTCAGGAGTTTACTAAAAGGCTAACTTCCTTAGATCATATCTCTACAAATATAGTGAGACAAACTCTAAAATTCTGGCACAAAGTTAAGAACAATTTTGGCTCAAATGGGTTTTCTTTGTAGCTTCTGAAACGTCGTAGAAAAAAAGTTATAGCGAAAATTCCATGATGGCCTATTTGGAGCAGCGAAACCCTAGAACCCAAAGCTTTGATACCAAATGTTAGGAAATCAGCTCACAAAAAGATAGAAAAGATAGATGAACACCTTAGAATTCAGCCTCTTTTAGGGGACAACCTCCTTTACATTACACAAATGAACAATTCTTCAATGATACAAATGACTAAACCTCCCTTCTATATATAGGAGTTTAATGGGTCACAATATAATCAAGCCGACATAATAGTAATAACATAAGGGCACAAAACAATAATAGTGGGTTTCTTTGAGGCATACTAATAATAATATGGGGACAATAGGGGCACAATAATAACAATAAGGGATACAATGGCAATAGTAATGGGGGAGTCACTATTATTATAGAGGCCTAGCATGAAGGCTCTCAACTGAATATCCCCCACATATGGCACTTGATTGAATGATTGATCAATCCATAGAAAATAATCATGCATGTAGAGTTCACACATCAAGTACTGGTTCATGGCTTATCTCCTGATGGATGCTCTCAAATAGAAGAACAAGTATTGTTCAAGGAGGAATAAAGAATAACTATGAGCAGGAGGTTGGCATGCCATCACCTATTGTGCCAGAGAAAACATTTCATCTTTGTCAGCCTTCAGTAGCTGCACTTGCTCTTCTAGTTACTCATTATTTTTCTACTTCTTTTCTTGTTTATGCTTTCTTTTCTCCATCTGGGTCATGTAATCAGTCACTAATTTCACATTTGTTTCCTTAATTCCTCTCATTCCTTCCCGGTGGGATTCCAAAGAGATAGACCCTCGTTGAAGGTGAGATGCAATAGTCTGCCATTTCTGAATTTATGCAATGAACAAGAATTCCTGCTACTCAAACATATGCATAAATGGCTCAGTTTGTACTGTTGTTGAAGCAGTTTCAGCTCCAGGATTTGTTGCAGCCCTACCGACATTCCTCTTATGCTTCCACACACGTCTCCGTAAGCATAACACTTTCTTACTTATCTTAATAATTTCCATTTTTAATTGCATATTCTCCTTGTGGTGAAGTAAAATTCTAAGTGTGGACACAAACAATTCCTCTAGCCCAATAGTGGGTCTAGCCACAAACAAGACATTCTATGGAATATTTCCTTAGATTAGAACCAATTAAGAGGGCCTACCTCTTAGTATGCTTATCTCGTTTGGTGATGGCCTTGCTTGCCCGCTCTAGCTATCTCCCGTTTCCTTCTTCGAACACCTGAAACAAGTAAACAACAACAAACAACAACCATGATAATAGACAAATTGTAATTCAACCTACTTAACAAGTCAAGAAGCATTAAGCCATAAATATGTGAGATGACACATTATGTAGGAAATAAATTGATAGTTGCATATATACTAAATCAAGAAGAGATTACAACCATTGCCTTGACGTTGTTGTTCTCCTCCGACAAAACTAGGTTCCAACACACTTCCGTTCGCATTCCATGATGGCCTCAACAATGACAGTTCTAAGGCTCATTCCTTTAGTCTTCACACTAAACCAAATTCACACTTCTACCTCACACACAAATAGAGAGCTTCAACTATGATTAGCTTGTTGTTTACTCCAAACTTAATTAGCACTAGCACACCAACATTGACACTAGCTTGTGCTTTGGGAAAATGGAGGTTTATATAGCATGAATGGATGGGAGATGGTTCCTCTTCTCATGGGAGAAGGTCTTATCTCTTCAGGTAGTTCCATCCTTATAGGAGAAAGGATCCAAAATCCTTACCAACAGGGTGTTGGCATTATGGCACAGGTGTTGTCCTTGATGGCAACTCACTCTGGTGACAGATCACAGTTCAGGCTCTCAGAATGAAGGAAAAGATATATACGCAGCTTCAACTTGACGAAGCTGCGTATATATGCGGGTTAGACATTCAAAAGGTGTCTATGCGTATACACACACTTTCATGCAAGAAAAAGCGCGTACATATGGGAGAACTTATTTTTGGTCCATGGTATTTAGTCCCTGGTATTTGAACCTATGGTTTTGGGCCATGGTATCTCGTCAGAAGTGTTGATCCCAAGTATTGGATCCATGGTATTGATTGGTTATCGTTTTGGACCGTGGTATTGTGAAAGGCCTAAGACTATAAAAGAGGAAGGAAATCATTTGGCAAAAGAATAAGCTGAATGATTGAATATCTGAAGAAGCCCTAGATATAGAATACTAGTGATTGGGTTATGGTACAGATCTAGATCTAAATGAAGAAGGAACCTGAGCACAAGGAGAAGGATATGTTCTATTGATGGGTCAAAATCTTAAGGCTTGAATAATAGTATCTTTATATGATTTTGATCTATTATATGTGACGCATGCTTGATCTATAAATCTGGTAATCTGGATGAACGAATGTTTGAATGAGTGAATTATCCTTTATATATCTATATGTAGGCTCAGTGAAGCGAAGGCGCATATACACGCTGGTTCTGTGAATAAAAATAACATATACGCAGGTTGGTCCAAACACAGAAGCGTATGCACATAGGTTTTTGGTTTTTGAAATAGCGTACGTCTATTGAATTATGTTCTAGTTGCTTCTATTTATTGCTACAGTGATCAGGGTTCAAAATTGGCGTGTGGATACTGTTACAGTGTTCTGGATACAACTGTCAGAAAAGTGTCTATTTGATTCAGTTTTAAGTGGTAAAAAGGAGATTGTTGATGATTGATTGTTGTTCATGGATCCAGTCTCAAAATTTATGAAACATGGTCCTTGGAAGAAAAGAGAAGGTTGTAGCCTTCTGCAGGTAGTAGCCTGCGTACTAGTATCCCAGCTAGTACAAGAGCTAAGGGGGTTGTAGCTTCCTTCCAGGAGAAGCTGGAGAACGAGAGAGGGTTGTAGCTCTCTACAAGTAGCCACCTGCGTACTGGTAAAGGACTACACCAGTACAAAATCATTGTAAAAAGAAGTTTCTAATTAAAAGAAGAAAGAGACGTATTGCAGCAGGTGGTTTTCACCCACATTAAGTCTCCACCTTATATCTTGTGTTCTTGTGTGTGATTGTCTTCTGCTCTGTTTTACTGTTCCTGGTTACAGTTTATATGGTTTTGATGCACAGATTAATGATCAACATCTGTAGAATAAATTAAATTATAAGTTTGCATGGTAGACGCGGGTTTCCTTATCTGTAGTTGCGTATATATGCAGTTTTCTCTAACTGAAGTAGCGTATATGTTCTGGGTTTGAAAAAGAAAATATTGAATAGATAATATTGATTCACCCCCCTCTCTTAGTATTATTTCCAACAATTGTTATCAGAGCAGGTCCTTCAGAAGAATCTTGATCGCTTGAAGGAATATCTATCATTATGAGAAACTATGAAAGAGAAGCATCGATCAGGCCACCAATTTTTTATGGGACCAACTTCGTCTATTGGAAGGTAAGAATCATAGCCTATCTTCAATCTCTTGGTACAGAAGTCTGGGATATCATAGATACAGGGTACTCTTTTCCATCAACAACCCCTACAGATCCGGCTGGTAAGAAGCAGTATGAAACAAATTCAAAGGCTGTCAATACTCTATTAGGATGTCTATCTCAATCAGAATTCGTCAAGGTTATGCAGTATAAAACCACAAAAGAAATATGGGACAAGATCGTTCTGAGCTATGAAGGAGATGAACAGGTAAAATGAGCAAAACTTCAAACCCTCATAATTCAGTATGTAAATCTCAGAATGTACAATGATGAAAGTGTGGCTAACTATTTCCTACATATAGATGAGATTGTTAATTGCATGAAAAACTTGGGTGAAGAAATAAAAGAGGTTGTTGTGGTTGAAAAGGTTCTAAGATATTTGTCCTCTAAGTTTGAATCAAAGGTTTCTGCAATAGAAGAAAAACAGAATCTACAGAACTTTACCATGTCATAGATGCACGAAATTCTAACTGCTTACGAAATGAGGAAAGAAGGACCATCAGACAGGATAGAAGTTTTATTCAAGGCTTCAGGAAAAGGGTATTACTATGAGTCAGGACATATGTCAAAAGAAGAGGAAGAATCAAATTTTGTCAAGAACCTTCAACGGGGTGCTGGAAGATTTAGAGGTAAGTTACCTTTCAAATGTTTTGCTTGTGGAAGAGTCAGTCACTATGCTTCCAAGTGTGCTCATAAAGATAAGCCTAACAAAGATAAGAAACCTGTTAGATGGAACAAGAAATAGTATATAAAAAAGAAAAGCTATTACACTCATGAAGATAGTGATGGATTTTCAAATAGTGATGAAGATGAACAAGGTAACAATTATAGACTTTTAATGGCTTTTGAAGATGATGATTTCATGGATGCTATAAATGAAGAAGGTCTTTATGAAGAGATTTCTAAACTCAAAATTTGTTTAGAAGAAAAAAATATGATTATTGATACTCTGCAATTCCAACTATCTGAAAACGAAAAACATCATGAAAAGTTAGAATGTGAAATTGTGGGACTTAGAAAAGAGATTGAGAAAACTAAAGCTCTCAATCTTAGATTTTCTAAAGGGTCTGAAACTTTAGATGAGATTATCAAAGTGCAGTGCTCTCCACTAATCAAGACAGGTCTGGGATAAAATGAAGAAGCATTTCAAGCGCAGAAACCATCCACCTCCAAAAGTTATCTTGATGCAACAAGGAGAAGTGAGCAAAGGTCAAATGAAGATCACCAGGTAAAGCAGGGAAAATTTACCTCAAGGATGAACAAATATTACCAGGTAAATCAGGGGAAATCTACTTTAAGGATGAACTGAAGCTACAACTAGCCACAGGTAAAACCTTCTCAATTTGCCTCAAGAATGGATGTCAATAGAAACTACAATCATTCGGTTGGTAGAGTTAATAATCGCAGGAATTTATTCAATGGCCAATGTTTCTCATGTCATAACTTTGGTCACAAAGCAGCTCAATGTGTATCCTATAAGACAATCATGACTAGAGAAGCTCAAAAACAAAGAAGTATGACTGGGATCATGAAAAGAACCTTCAATAACTTTTATGCTCTTGAAAGTGAAATAGAATGTTCTATTTGTAACAACTTCGGTCATGAATATTCTGAATGCAGGAGCAGGTTTTGGCAGACAACTCAGAAGGAACAAGCCTCAAGTGCCAAAACATGGAGAATGAAGGAATCACAACCAAAAAGATGTGGGATAACCTTATATGCAGAAGGACAGGAAAATCAATGGTACATCGACAATGGATGTTCGAAACATATGACAGGTGATAAAGAAAAACTTCAGTCATATAGTGCCTTAGAAAGGGAAAAGAAGGTCTCATTTGGAAATGACACCCCTGCGTTCGTAAAAGGTAAAGGATCTGTTCAGTTGAAAGAAAAGGTCAAAGCTGGAAATGTTATGTATATTGATGGGTTAAAGCATAATCTAGTAAGTGTCAATAAGATGTGTGATCAAGGAACTGAGGTAATATTTCGATCAAATGGATGTAGTGTTCGTGATCTTGATACAGGAAAAACAGTGATCAAAGGCATAAGAACTCCAAATAATTTATACATATTCAAGGAAGGACAAAATCAATGCTATCTAAGCAAGAATGATGAACACTAGCTATGGCACCGAATATTGGGGGATCTAAGCTTCTCACAAATAAGGAAAGCATGCAAATACCAGGCAGTTTGTGGACTTCCAGACATCAGAATTCCAGACAATACAATATGCAAATCATGTCAGTTGGGTAAGCAAACTAGAACTAACTTCCCTGAGAAGGAAGGATTAGCTAGCAGGCCACTTGAACTTGTCCATACTAATGTATGTGGTCCATCTAGGAAAAGGTCACCTCAAGGAGAAGAATACTTTATATTATTCATTGACGAATTCTCCAAGATGTGTTGGATAGGACTTATGAAGCACAAAGACGAAGCCCTCGAAAAATTCAAAACTTTCAAAGAATTGGTTGAAAAGGAATCAGATCACAAAATCAAATGCCTCAGGTCTGATAGAGGTGGGGAGTTTACCTCAAATGAATTTTTCAATTTTTGTGAAGAACATGGAATAAGAAGGGAATTCTTTATTGCAAAGAGTCCTCAGCAAAATGGAGTAGTGGAAAGGATGAACAAAACGGTTCAACAAATGGCTCGAGCTATGATGGATGAGTCTGGAACTCCCGCAACTTTCTAGGGTGAAGCTGCATTTGCTACAGTTGTTATTCTCAACAAGACAAATGTCTGGTTGAACAACACTCAGACTCCTCACAAACTATGGTATGGTGAGACTCCCTTGGTAAAATACTTCAAAATTTTTGGGAGAAAATGCTACATCAAAAATACTGATGAAAATCTTGGAAAGTTTGAACCTAGAGTAGATGAAGGCATTCTCCTTGGTTACTCTCCCCACATCAAAGCATACAAGTGTTACAATAAAAGGCTCGGAAAAATTGTTGAAAGTATTGATGTTGTAGTTGATGAAGAAGAAAGCAATCCTAGGTAGGTAAGATCTGAAGATTTCGAAGATGATGAGGACTATCCATCAACATCAAATCAAATTCATGATGAAGAAGAAACCCATGAGGCACCAAAAGAACAGATAAGGATAGAAGAAAAGAATCCATCCAGGTACGTTTAGAAGAATCATCCAGAATCTCAAATTTTGTGGCAGAAAGAGGCAGGTATATAAACAAGAAGAACAATTGCAGAAACTTCAAGCTATTCGACATTACTCTCCTCCACTGAACCACAAAATGTAAAAGAGGCATGCAAAGATGAATGTTGGGTCAAGGCAATGGATGAAGAACTTGAGCAGATTGAAAAGAATAACACTTGGGAGTTGGTTCCTAGACCAAAAGATAAGAATGTCATAGGGACAAAATGGATATTCAAAAACAAGCTGAATGAAAATGGGGAAGTTATTAGAAAAAAAGCCAGACTGGTTTGTAAAGGGTATGCTCAACAAGAAGGAATCGACTTTGAAGAAACGTTTGCTCCCATTGCTAAACTTGAGGCCATCAAAATGTTCATTGCTCTCTCTAGTTTTCAGAAGTTCAAAGTATTTCAAATGGACGTAAAATCTTCTTTTCTAAACAGAGACTTGGATGAAGAAGTGTATATTGATCAACCAGATGGGTTTATCCTTGGAAATGATCCAAAGCTTGTATGCAGACTCAAAAAGGCTCTCTATGGCCTTAAACAGGCTCCAAGGGCTTAGTATTATTGCTTGGATAAATACCTCCGTCAGCAAGTTTTTATAAAAGGATCAACTGATAGTAATATTTATATAAGAATTGACAATGATAAGTTGCTAATACTTGTTGTGTATGTTGATGATATCATCTTTGGCAGCAATGAAGAAGACATGAGTCAAAACTTTGCCTTAGTGATGCAGAAAGAGTTTGAAATGTCTATGCTTGGTGAGCTCACATATTTTCTTGGTTTACAAGTCCAACAAAACAAAGATGGCATCTTTCTATCACAAATTAAGTATCTCAAGCAGATCTTGAAGAAGTATGGGATGGAGGATTCGAAACCTGTATGTACCTCGATGGTGACAGGTTGCAGCCTCAGCGCAAATGATGAATTGGCAGCAGTGCATCAACCAACCTATAGATCCATGATTGGTAGTCTACTCTATCTAACATGTACCCGACCAGACATTATGCATGCAGTGGGAATAGTTGGAAGGTTTCAGGCAAATCCAAAGGAAACTCATCTTCAGGCAGTTAAGAGAATTTTCAAGTATCTTCAAGGAACTCAAACTATGGCTTATGGTATCCTAGAGATACATATCTCACACTTCATGCATATACAGATGCAGATTGGGCAGGAAGCGTGGATGACAGGAAAAGCACTAGTGGTGGTGCATTCTTCATGGGTCCTAGATTGGTATCCCGGTTCAGCAAGAAACAAAGTTCTATTGCTTTATCTACAGCTGAAGCAGAATATGTAGCTGCTACATATTGCTGCACACATCTTATTTGGATGATGAAAACATTGCAAGATCCTCAAATCATTTGTACTCCACCTATCTCCATTTTTTGTGATAATACAAGTGCTATCAGCATCTCAAAGAATCCTGCCATGCATTCAAAGACTAAGCACATACCGATCAAATATCATTTTCTCTAGGAACAAGTACTAGAAAAAAAGGTCAAGTTGGAGTATGTTCCCTCTAAGGAACAAGTTGTTGATATACTCACCAAACCACTGCCTAGGGACACATTTGAATACCTCAGACAGAAGCTGGGAGTAGTTGATGCATCATCTTGATGTTGAAATCTATCAGTTTCAGAGAAAAGTGCTTGTACGCAAGTTGCATGAGAAGGATCCGCGTACATACGCCAGTTTATGTAGATACAGTCGCGTATATGGTGGTTTGACAGAGACCATCTGGCACAGGTTCAGGGGGAGCAGATAAACTTCTAATAATGCATTGCTGGTATTATCTTAGAAGCTTTTGGTTTAAGTTCACAGCTGTTGATTTCAGGTGGAACAAATGTAGAGGGAGAACAGAAGGAGAACATGGTTGTTGATCTAAATAGTGATTGACAGATGCTACTGATATTAGTTATTGGTGACTTTCATAGTCTTGCTCTAGATATTTCATCTCTATGTCATGTATATATTTTATTACTATCAAGGTCATGTAACGGCCTATTTTAGTTTCCCCACTATGCCTGGGATGATTGATGTAATGAACTTGGTTGTCATATGTAACTTTCTGATGTATCCCCACAGCTTGGGTGGATGATCCCCACTTGGTTGGGTGATGGATGTATGTAGAGTCTTTTGGTGATAGGAAGGTCATTTATGATGTATAAGTCATGGTTCTTCTTGAAGAACATTTTTTGCAGATCTTGCCTACAGTCAGGGGGAGCATTGACAGCTCATCAAAACGAGATTTCAACATGCACTCAGGGGGAGAATAACCCTTTGCCCTTGATGTCAAAGGGGGAGAATGACTTTGAGGATAGGATCTTGGGGTTTGCCACCAAGTCCAAAGGGGGAGATTGTTGGCATTATGGCACAGGTGTTGTCCTTGATGGTAACTCACTCTGGTGACAGATCATAGTTCAGGCTCTCAGAATGAAGGAAAAGATATATACGCAGGTTTAACTTGACGAAGCCACGTATATACGCAGGTTAGACATTCAAAAGGCGCGTATGCATATACACACACTTTCACGCAAGAAAAAGCACGTACATATGGGAGAACTTATTTTTGGTTTGTGGTATTTAGTCCCTAGTATTTGAACCTATGGTTTTGGGCCATGGTATCTCGTCAGAAGTGTTGATCCCAAGTATTGGGTCCATGGTATTGATTGGTTATGGCTTTGGACCATGGTATTGTGAAAGGCCTAAGACTATAAAAGAGCAAGGAGATCATTTGGCAAAAGAATAAGTTGAATGATTGAATATATGAAGAAGCGCTAGATCTGGAATACTAGTGATTGGGTTATGGTACAGATCTGGATCTAAATGAAGAAGGAACCTGAGCGCAAGGAGAAGGATATGTTCTATTGATGGGTCAAAATCTTAAGGCTTGAATAATAGTATCTTTGTATGATTTTTATCTGTTATATGTGACGCATGCTTGATCTATAAATCTGGTAATCTGGATGAATTAATGTTTGAATGAGTGAATTATCCTTTATAGATTTGTACGCAGGTTCAGTGAAGCGAAGGCACATATACACGCTGGTTCTATGAATAAAAACAGTGTATACGCAGGTTGGTCCAAACACAGAAGCGTATGCACGCACACTTTTGGTTGTTGAAATAGCGTACGTCTATTGAATTATGTTCTAGCTGCTTCTGTTAATTGTTGCAGTGGTCAGGGTTCAAAATTGGTGTGTGGATACTGTTACAGTGTTCTAGATACATCTGTCAGAGAAGTGTCTATTTGATTCAGTTTTAAGTGGTAAAAAGGAGATTGTTGATGATTGATTGTTGTTCATGGATCTAGTCTGAAAATTTATGAAACATGGTCCCTGGAAGAAAAGAGAAGGTTGTAGCCTTCTGCAGGTAGTGGCCTACGTACTAGTATCCCAGCTAGTACAAGAGCTAAGGGGGTTGCAGCTCCCTTCCAGGAGAATCTGGAGAACGAGAGAGGGTTGTAGCTCTCTGTAGGTACCAGCCTATGAACTAGTAAAGGACTGCACCAGTACAAAATTATTGTAAAAAGAAGTTTCTAATTAAAAGAAGATAGAGACGAATTGTAGCAGGTGGTTTTCACCCACATTGGGTTTCCACCTTATATCTTGTGTTCTTGTGTGTGATTGTCTTCTGCTCTGTTTTATTGTTCCTGGTTACTGTTTATATTGTTCTGATGCATAGATTAATGATCAACATCTATAGAATAAATTAAATTATAAGTTTGCATGGTATACGCGGGTTTCCTTATCTGTAGTTGCATATATACGTGGTTTTCTCTAACTGAAGTAGTGTATATGTTCTGGATTTGAAAAATAAAATATTGACTAGATAATATTGATTCACCCCCCCCCCCCCCTCTCAGTATTATTTCCAACACAAGGATGAGCTCCTCCAGTTGGACCCACTTATCGACCTCCAATTCCTCTCAATACTCAATTTTTGTTCTTGGACACACTAGAGTTGCTAGATGTGTCTTGCCTCATGAATGATCCCATTCTTCATTCACCATACTGGCCTCCAATTCTGTCCAAGATCCCGAGAAATTGTCCTAAGTTTGATGGGAAAGCACACAAAGATCCTCAAGCCCATGTGATGACATATCACCTCTGGTGCTCTTCAAATTCCTACGTTGATGATTCTATTCATCTCCATCTTTTCTAACGAACCCTTACAGGTGTTGCAACCAAGTGGTACATTGATCTTCCTCAAAGTACTTACCATGTCTTCAACTCTTTAGCCATGGCTTTCCTCACGCATTTCCAGTTTTCTGTTCGCTATGAAACTAGCACCTATTTGCTCACATCGCTTGAACAAGATACTGCAACACACATCTCCGATCACATCCATGAATGGAGGCATAGACGTCGCGTGATCAAATTCAAGATTCTTGATCAGTTTCTCACTGAATGGTTTGCCAAGTCATTCGTCGCTCCAATTTCTCACGATATAGCTATGGGTGGATGTGTTACCGAAGAACAAGCCATTGCTCATGCCCAGTACTTAAATCTCATTTATTCTTAGGCTGGCACTTTGTATGAGTTATTACCCGATGCTCCGTGGCCATCATCCGATCCCACAGCATCGAAGTCACAAGCTACACCTCCAGTTGATGGAGTAATTGGTTCAGTGTCCCAGCCCCCCGCCAAATCTTATTCCAAACAAAAGTCGGTCTTGAACGTTGCTTCCAATATTTCCTCCTAGAATCCACCTGGAACTATTAAAACCTTGGAGGTCCACATTTTCCAGTCTACCATAGTGGACAAATCCTCGAAAGGTAAGAAGAAAGGCAAAGGCAAGGGAAAATTCGATGCGCCAAAATAGGGTCCTCCTAAGTCATCTGCTGGTGATTATTTACAACGGAAGCCTAAGTATCCATGGCTCATTTGCAAGGAGGATCACTATACTAAGGATTTTCCCTGATAGTCTGAAGTTATTCATTTGCTTAAAGGGACCCCAGCTGTCCTAAAAGAGCCATTTTCATCTTAGCGATATCAAATGGTAGACCAACCCAAATCATCTACTTCCTCAGGATCTCAATTGTTCATGATGAGTATGCTTATTAATGTGGCTACTAGATCAAAAGATTATCAAACTCCTACCTCACCAACCAAGAAAGAGAAAGAAGCCACCCCTTCTTCTTTTACCCTGAGTTCTGTCCTCTTCATATCGAGAACCCTGACCCTGATTCTACCATTTGACCACCCTCTTGAGGTGTGCTAAGGAAGTCCTTGTATAATCCAAATGCTCAAGCTGCTCAACACTATAATATTGTTGAGGATTTGGCTCAGGCACCATTAGCTATGTCGGCTATCAAGGTACTCCAAAGCTGTCAGTCTCAACGTAAATCCTTGTTGTCCTCTATTGGGGGTATTGATCCTACCGATTCCAATGTGATATGTTTTGATCTAGAGAACCATGTTCCATGACTGCCTCATCAGATTTCCTTTCTCATTCAAGTAATCATCAATGATAAAACCATTCATAGGATTTTCATCAATGAAGGTGCTTCTACCTGCATCATGTCGGTCGCTTGCTGGAAGTCAATTGGTTCTCCTACTTTGAACCAGTCCCCTAACAACTTGGAAGCTTTCGATGGGCATGATTCACGACCCTTTGGCATCTTACCTAACCTTCCCATTACTTTAGGGGGCAAGACAGTACACGTCGAGGTAGAGATTGTTGATGCTATTGCCAATTATAATCTTCTACTCGAACGAAGCTGGACCCATGCCATGCATGCTATAGCCTCCTCCTGTTCTGCGTGATTCATTTTCCCCATCAAGGGAAGATCATCAGAGTTTACCAAATGTCCTTCTTTGCCTCTTCCTCCTTAGATGGTAATGTTCGGTATGTCAAGCACATTGGTGCTCCTTATGAGATTGTGGGGGCAGGTCTTTCTAAAGATTCTACCTTGATGGGAATTTTTCCGCTCCCACTTCCTCATGTTGCCTCTATCAATATGATCTTAGAAAAATATGATCCTTGGGTCATATCTTCACTAGATCTTTTTGATACCTGGGGCGAGGCTGTACCACTTAGTCCTGCCGAAATCAATTACATAGAAATTGTTTCAGCCTCAAGTTTTGTATCCTCTGATTTTCCTATTTCAAGGACCTCTCTCGATACATATTCTCAATCCCCGTGGCTTGGTGCTTCAGAATCTCCCGATCCCTTAACTGAGACTTTTCTTGTTGATGAGAGTATCATGGAAGTAATTTCTCTTGAGGAACCACCTTGGAATGATACTCATAATCTTTCCTCGATCCTGCCTCGCCCAGCAGTCATGTCTACTAGTCTCGAGGAGTTCTCATCTCAATTTCCTTCCCTGCTACTTCTGATACAGATCCTGACTCATGAAGTATGGTCGGAAGGAAATTTGGGTAATATTGTCCAAACGATGCCAATTGATATTTTTTTCAAGCTTGGTATTGTTGAAATGTCCATGTTAGGGTAACTTGTTCTCCAGATGAGATCAAGATCTATATCATTTGTTTCAAGAATTCTATGATGTCTTTGCATGGTCATATGAATAAATTCCTGGCATTGATCCAAGCATTGATCCGACTTATCCTCACACGAAGCCCATTCGCTAATGGCAGCAAGTGCACCCTAGGCAAGTGGCTGCTATCAAGGGTGAAGTTCAATAACTTCTCATAGATGGATTCATTTATCTGATCCCTCTTACAGATTGGGTGTTAAATATTGTCCTAGTGACAAAGAAACAAGGCACGATCAGCGTTTGTGTCGATTACAGTGAGATCAAACGTGCCTGTCCTAAGGATAACTATCCCACCCCCTTCATTGATCAAATCATTGATGAATGTGTTGGGAGAAAAAAAAATTCCTTTATGGACAGTTTTTCTGGTTACAACCAGATTAACATCGCATCGACCAATCAAGAATAGACAACTTTTATCCATTTGTGGGTTACTTTCACATACAAAAATCTCCCTTTCGGCCTAAAAAAAGTTGGGGCTACATTTCATAAAGCAATGTCCTATGCGTTTCATAATATTCGCAACATTGTTCAACCTTACTTGGGTGACCTTCTCACTCATTCTTGTAAGCACTAAGATCACCCTAACCATCTTCGACAGATTTTTCTTCGTTGTAGACACTACAACATTTGGTTAAACCTGCATAACTTTTTTTTCTGCATTGAATCCAAACTACTCCTCAGCTTTATCATTTCCAAGGATGGTATTCACCTTAATCCTCTTAAAGTTGAGGCCATTGTCAATTTATCCCCCACCCCCCATCTTCATTGCACCAACTCCAGAGCCTGCAGGGAAAAGCCAATTTCCATTGTCGTTTCATACCCAATTACGCTGGGCTAGCTTCAGTATTTACCCGGTTGCTCAAGCAAAGAACTCCCTTTCTCTGGGATGAGGTTGCCCAAAAGTCTTTCGATGACCTCAAGGTTGTCCTCGTAAATGCTCCTTTGTTGCATCCCCCACATTATCATCACGATTACTTCCCTTACCTGGCTGTAACCCCTAGCACCATTACTATGGTATTGGTATAAGACGATGACGAAGGCAATGAACATGTTACTATTACCTTAGTCGCAATCTCCTTGACACCAAAATACGTTATGCCCATGTCAAGAAGTTGACTTTAGCTGTCGTCCAAGCCGTTTAGCACTTTTGGCACTACATTCTCTTACACATTACTACTGTGATTTTTGAATGCAACCCCATGACCTACATCTTGACTCGTCAGTTGCTGGGGGACAAGTATTCTAAGTGGATTGTCATCCTACAAGAATTTGATTTGGTGTTTACCACTGCCAAATCTAATAAATCACTAGTTTTTTCCGCATTGATTTGCTCCCTTCCTTCTATGTCTCTCCCCACTGGTGCAGAGGAATAGCATCTAAACAAGACTCTTTTCCTGATCAGTACCCTTAACTCATGGTACAGTGATATCATCATGTATCTTTAGATGTCCATGTTCTGGTCTACGTTGACTAAGGATGATCATCGATAGATTCGGCATCACTCCCAACCCTACCGTATTATTGGAGCTACTTTATACTGTTTCAGTGTTGATTCATTTCTTCACTAATGTCTCAATCTCAAGGAGGTTGAGAGAGTTCTCAATGACTACCATTCTGGGGAATGTGATGGTCATATGTCTGGCTATGTTACTGCTCAAAAAATCCTTCACGTTGGTTATTTTTGGCCATCCATTTTTTAGGACTGCATCCTTGTTGTTCGCAAGTGCCATGAATGCCAAATTTACCATCTCAAGATGTGCACCCCACTCGTTGATCTACACCCTGATATTACCCTTGGTCCTTTTTCTAAATGGAGCATTGACTATATGATATGTAACCCTTGTTCGGCAAGGGGACATGAATATATTATCATTGCTATGGATTATTTCACCAAATGGGCTGAAGCGATGCCTACATATTCTGTAGATGGTAAAACAACAATTTAATTTCTTTTCAATCATGTGATTTCCAGGATCAACGTACCTCAAGCCATTGTCATAGGCCATGGTTCCCATTTTTGAGATTACATGATGGCTGAGCTAACCTCTACACTAGTTTTGTGCCACAACAGCTTAACCCTATATTACCCTTAGGCCAATGGTCAAGTTGAAGTTGGGAACAAATTTTTGGTCTCAATGCTTCAATGTGCTATTGGGATGCATAAGTCCAATTGGCATCTCATGCTCTTTTCAAATCTATGGGCTTAATGAACCTCGACCAAGGACACAACTGGTTTCACACAACTCCATCTCATCTATGGTCTAGAAGAAACATTACCAATTGAATGCGAAATTCCTTCACTCAAGCTAGCTGTCAAACTTCTCCTCGAAACATCACCTCAAGAAGAGAGCCTCTTATATTTAGAATGGTTGGATGAGACTCGTCGTCTCGCTGGTTTGGTCATTGAAGCACAAAAGAAGCAAGTCAAGTCCCATTTTGATCAGTCGGTCTCCCCCCACACGTTCTATGAGGGTGATTTTGTTTTACTATATGATCAAGCTAATGATAAGCTAGGGGCAGGCAAGTTCGAACCCATGTGGCATGGGCCCTACAATGTTAAATGAGTTTTGCAAAAAGGGGCCTGTTAGCTCTGCTATACAACATTGATTCTCTAAGGTTAGAAACAAGCTTGGTCCACTTGGTTGTGCTCAAAAGAAGTCCACAATGGTCACTTTCTCCTTTTTCTTCCACCCCGCTTATTCTTCTAAATCATTGTCTCCCCTATTTTCCTCCTAAACCTGACATGTTAACCCCTTTTGGCTTTGGCACCCAAGCACAAAGCCCTAACCTGCCATAAAACCTCAACCATATGACTTTGTTCTATCATAACTCACCACATTTCATCTCCACCATTGATCTTCCCCACCGAATCCAATGGCTCCCATCACGTCCGATAAAGTAACCCACATAATCTTTTCTCCATCGTCCGATCATTTCCATAAAGATCCGACAGAATTCACTTTCATCGCACCCACAATTTGATTGAATGTTAGCACATGATGAAAGCAGTTTTTCTCTCTCATCCGCCTCTATGTGTCGATTGCTTAGTGGCATCACATGGCCCCATCCTTTTACCGCCTGATTCCCAAAATTAGTGCGATCAATACCATTTCCACCTGACCAAACCGCTCATGCCCGATTAACTCTTGCATAGTTCGATCCCCCGACGACTGTTCGACTTGACCAGCAGAGATCTAATAGCCCCAATTCACCCCACTCTCACCTCGTCCAATAGCCTCCACCGAGCCATCTCCACCATCCATTTCCTTGATCTGACGATCAGATTTTCTTCTCTCCCGACTGTCTGTTGCCCATGCATCCCATGTCCTCCAACCATGTTGTTTCCTGAATAGGAAGATGACCAGTTTTCCAGAACCAGTCACAGTCACTCCCTAACAACCATATTTAACAAAAGGAATGACCAAGGGAGAAAAGGACAGAGCACGACCCTGTAACTGCGTTTATTAGTTATGGAACTCCACTGATACGAACACTCCAACTTCCTAAGAGGACATCACAGCACCTAAAAGGATCGTATTCATCCACTGAAGCAAGCAAACACAGTCGAAGACTCCATTAGGTAGTTAAACGTAGTTGGTGGTCAATTATGACCCCTCCATACCTAAATGGCCAAGTGCCCTTGTAATGTAAAGTCTATAAATACCTAGAAACAAGATGTAATCAAGGTTGGTGGTTGGCATTTGATGTAAGGTTCAACTGTTGGAGACTGTAGACATTTTGTCACTTGCAGTGTCTCATCTTCAGTTTCATCTAATACAATCTTCTTTTGCTATTAATTGCCCGCTATCCATTTTCTTCTTATTCTAAGATTGTGCTTGATATGTTGTATTCTTGAGCTCCTAGTCTTTAGCACTAGATAACTGTCATCTTATCTCTATGTTAAAGTATTGATTGCATCATTGAATAGGTTGCTCAGGTTTCTTTCTATCTAATGCAGGAGAGTTGTCATCCTATCTTTGCATTAATAGATTAGATTTACATGTTTCTTTACTAGTTGCATCCAGCCATCACATGATCTTGTGCATCTGCTGGTGTGGTTAGTATTCCCCATATTCACCTTATATCCAAACTATGAGCATTGGCGGTCTAAAGCCTTGTAATCTGAGGGTATTCATGCATGTCTGGAGTAAAACAGAGTGAAAGTGGTTATTTGGCTTGAACCAAACCATCATCCCTTCCATCAAACCTGCAACAATAGTTGAATTTATATGTTACCATGCATCTCCGAGCTACAACCTAGGAGAGTTTCTTGGAATCCTAAGATAATTGGTGCCATTGTCGTGGAGAGGAGATTGAAGTTCAGCTTCCCTGGGAGAATGACACAGATCCAGCTTTGATGATAGACAAAGTCTGGACACATTTTTGGTTGTAATCATCTATCTGGCAACACTACTGGAGGCCGAACCTCTTGGCGACTCCACATTACAGTTCTGGCTCAGTTTGTGATACATATTTGGAGAAAGTTTTAGAAATCACCAGCTGACCTAGTGCCTGACCCTGAGATGATTGTCAAGAAGAGAAAGACATCACAAAAAGGAGCATCAGGATAGGTAAGCCTAAACAATATTATTTATGTCTGCAAGAAAGGCTAGTAACTGAGCATGTACATGTTGAAAATATAGAGCCTAGCACTATCATTGAAGAAAGACCCTCAAAGATTCATAAAGCTCCTTGTTCAATAGGTTCTCCTTTGGATCTAAATCCAAAGGAAGCCTCCCTTCTAGTCCATCATATTCCTTTAGCCCTGTCAACTATTTCTCAACTCCCTACCTTTCAAAGTATTAGTATCCTTCCCTCTACCCCAGTCATGGCAGGCCCACAAGCACCTACCAAAATGGAAAGAATCATAGTTGCTAGGTATGGACCCCTAATCCTGCCTATTCCTTTGAATGCCATGCCTGTAGGATAATACCATAAATACATACCTAAATTCACTGGTACAGAGGGAATAACAGCTGAAGAACACCTTGAATCTTTTTATAGCTATGCCGATAACCTAGATATCAGTGAAGATGATGTGTGGATGAGAGTATTTGTCCAAACACTTGATGGAGAGACTAGAAAATGGTTCAGAGAACTGACCCCTAGGTCTATAGTAGACACTGAAGCATTAGATGATGTGTTTTTTAAGCATTGGGGAGATAAGAAAGACCGGCTATATTACCATACTGAGTTTGGCAACCTGAAAAGAGAAAATGGGGAGTCATTGTCTGATTTTAATAAAAGATTCAATTGAATGTATAGCAAGATACCAACTGAAGTAAAGCCTACCCCAACCTCTACCAAACTCACCTATGCTAATGCCTTCGACTCTAATTTCTGCCTGCTCTTAAGAGAAAGAGGATGTGCCACCCTAGCTGAAATGCAAGATGCAGCCTTAGAGGTGGAATCCAATATCATGGCTGCAGAAAAACTCAAAGGTCATGCTGATAGAAGGAGGCAGAGAGGTGAAGCTTCTTCGTCCTCTTCATCTTCAAAACCTAAAATAGACAAAGTGACTAAGATGATAGAGTTATTGGCTGTGTTAATATCCAAACTGAAGGTTGAGCAAAGTTCTGGGAAAGCAAGGCTGCCTAATACATTTGCTCCTAGAACTACAAATCCATTAAGAAGAGAAAATGAACAATTGCAGATCATTCAGAGGGGAAAGGAGGCTAGTGAAGAACAAAGGGTCAAGCTCCTTTATAGAACGTATTCATAGAGGAGGAACAACTTGATGAAGAAGAAGAGATTCACTGCATGGAAGACAAGGGCAGTGCTTCCTTCTTTACATTGGCTGCCTACGAAGAATCATTACTCCAAGACCAGACTAGTCAAGAGTGGGACAGAAAAGTTGTTCTATAGACTGAAGACCAACAAATATGTAACTTGAGGTCAAGAGCAAGTAATGTCAAAGAGAATCCTACCCAAAGAGCTATTGTCCCCATAGAGTAGCAAACCAGGAAGCGAAAAATACCAGCAGTTGATCCCATCATCCTAAAAGAACCAGCCCAAGAGGTAAGAGGCCCCAACAAGTCCCTTTCCCCTTTCAGTTATGAATCAAAAGTCTAGAAGTTGAAAATATCTGTACCTCTGATAGAAATTGCAAAGAGTGAGGTCTTTAGAATGCCTATCCTTGAAGCCCTTGAGCTGAAAGCCATAAAAACCTCCACTGACTATGTGAATTTACAAGATGATAAACCTGCAGTTGTACTCAGCCCAATGACTGAACTTGCTGATGATAATTCTCCATCATTTTATGTCTCTTTGACCATTCATGACAAAGTCCTCCACAACTGTCTGTTGGACATAGGGGCCAGCCATAATCTGATGCCCAAAGCTGTCATGGAAGAGTTAGGCCTTGAAATTACCAAACCTAATCATGATTTATTCTCCTTTGATTCAAGGAAAGTGAAATGTCTGGGGTTGATCAAAGACTTAGCTATGACCATAACTTAGCTGCCCATGAAGAGCATGATGATGGATATTGTGGTAGCAGATGTCCCCCCTAAGTTTGGTATGATGCTTTCCAGAGGATGGATTAAGAGATTAGGTGGGACATTACAAAATGACTTATCTTATGCCACTGTCCCAGTCTTTGGAGGAGAAAGCATAAGACTTTACAGGGAAGCCCAGTTGGCCTATATCATTAGTGATGAGAAGAATCCCACTAATCATCCCATTTACACTGCGGACACTGATTTTGGGGCATGTATCCTTCAAATTGAAGAATCCCAAAGGGCCTCAGTGCAGATTAGGAGAACAATAGGTCAGGCCATGGAAGAGGAAGGAACACAAGCTTGGGATATGTTCTTTGATGGAACCTGCTCAAGGGAAACTACAGGAGTAGGAGTGGTGTTGGTGTCTCCAAAACAAGAAAGCACATATTTCTCTTTCAAGTTGACTTTTCAGGTCACCAACAATATAGCAAAGTATGAGGCTCTAATATTGGGGTTAAACGCTACCAAAGACAGAGGAATCAGAAATATAAAGGTGTTCGGAGATGCTGATCTCATCATTCAGCAAGTGAACAAAACATTCCAAGCAAGTTACCCAAGGATGAAGGCATACAGAGATGAGGTATGGAGACTCAAAGAATCTTTCGACAGTTTTTGTATTTCATATGTTCCTAGAGTCAAAAATCAGCTTATTGATTCCCTTGTTGTGTCTACTAGCATGTTCATCCCTCCCATGCCCCCTAGATTGGCTTATGAAGTCTATTTAAAACATAGACCATCCCTACCTGATAGTGTCCAACACTAGAAATTTTTTGAGGATGATGATGAAGTAAATAGGTTTCTGCAAGTCATTCTCTAAAATGCAAATAGATCAAGAGAATGAAACCCTTGAGGAAAGTCCCTAGCCCCAGCTAAGAAACAAAATAGGCCAAGACAACATTGTTCAGCTGCCTAGCAATCATATACCTAAAGGGCTAGTGCCTTTAGAGAAGCTATTTGACTAGAATGATGTGCCTTATAAGATTGCCCAAAAAGAAGATCAGTCTGTAGTCCATAGGCATAACATAGGGAGTCCAGGTCATCTAAGGTATATAAATCTGTCCGCTCATTTGTCTGCTGCCCAAAGTTCTGAATATCACACCTTGATGAGGAAATTTGTTGATGTCTTTGCCTGGGAATATAGTGACCTTAAAATTTATGATAAAAAGGTCATCCAACATAAGGTCCCATTGGAGAAAGACGTAATTTCTTTCAAGCAAAAGCTGAGACCCATAAATCCTTTGCTCCTCCCCCTGATTGAAAAAGAAATCAAGGAGTTGTTGGCTACCAAAATCATAGTCCCCCTAAGATATTCAAAGTGGGTAGCTAACTTGGTAGTGGTGAGGAAGAAAAGTGGAGAAATCAGGTTGTTTGTTGATTTCAGAAACCTGAGAAAATTCTCTAAGAAAGACAATTATCCTCTGCCCAAGATGGAGAATTTGTTGTAGAAAGTCTCAGGAGCCAAAGTGATGTCTTTCCTGGATAGATTTTCAGGATATAACCAAGTTGTTGTCCACCCAGATGACCAAGAAAAGACTACATTCACACCTTGGGGCACCTTTATGTATTCTAAGATGCCATTTGGGCTTATGAATGTTGGAGCCACCTTTCGAAGAGCTATGGATACAACGTTTGTAGGAGAGAAGGATAAATTTGTCCTTGTTTACCTAGATGATATAACAGTATACTCCAGCAGCCATCAAGATCATTTGCACATTTCAAGAAATTATTTATGAAGTGGAGAAGGTTTGGGATATCAGTGAATCCCAAAAATTCACAATTTCCTTTAGAAGAGGGAAAGCTGTTAGGAAACATTGTTTCTGCTACAGGTGTCAAAATTGATGGAGAAAGAGTGAAAGCAATACAGACCTTGTCTATCCCAAGATCAAAAAAGGATATCGAATCTTTTCTTGGCAAAATAAATTTTGTAAGGAGGTTTATCCCTAATTTTGCATATTTTGTAAAGCACATCACCTTCATGCTAAAAAAGGGATCAGAGATCAAATGGACTAATGCAGCAAGAAGATATTTTGAAGCCATTAAAAGAGCCATTATGGAAGCTCCCACTTTAATCAGCCTAGACTATAGCAAGGAGTTCCATATCTTCTCCTTTGCTTCTAGTGACACCCTTGTAGCAGTCCTATTGCAGAATGATGATGCGGGTTCTGAGGATCCAGTGGCATTTTTCAGCAAAACCTTAAGGGATGTTGAACTGAGGTATGATATCATTGAAAAACGGGCATATGCTTTGATCAAATCCTTGAGAGCTTTCAGGATATACATTCTGGACTCTAAGGTAATCGCATATGTGCCCTATTCTTCAATAAAAGATGTCCTAACACAACCAGATGTTGATGGAAGAAGGGAAAAATGGATTGCAAAACTCATTGAATTTAACATAGAATTGAAGCCCACCAAGCTTGTTAGAGGTCAAGGCCTTGCCAAGCTAATGGCTGAAGAAAATTGCAAGATACTAGACATGAATTGGATAAGCACAATTTCAGAGGATGGACAGAAAAAAGAAGCAACAATGGGACAGAACCAATCATTGGCTGAAAAACTAGTTTCTTGTGAATGGTATGCCACAATAGTTCAATTTTTCCTGAAACTAGAAGTTCCTCCAAGTCTTAGTTCAAGCCAAACTAGGACTGTTAAGCTCAGGGCAGCCAAGTTCTGTGTTCATGAAAATTTTCTCTATTGGAGAGATCCATCTGGAATCCTTTTGAGGTGTCTAGACAAAGAACAATCCATGGAGGTCATGCATCAATTCCATTCCAGCATATGTGGAGGACATCACTATTGGAAAACCACAACCCACAAAATCCTTAGAGCTGGGTATTACTGGCCCAATTTGTTTTTTTATGTTTTTTCATTTGTAAGATATTGTGATAGGTGCCAGAGGTTTGAAGGAAAATAGCAGTTGAAATCTTTACCCTTGAAGCCCATACATGCTAGTGGCCCTTTCCAGCAGTGGGGTTTGGATTTCATAGGAGAAATCAATCCACATTCCAGTGGCCAGCACAAATGGATATTAATATCCACTTACTACTTCACTAAATGGATTGAGGCCATCCCTACTACGAAAGCTGATAACCATGTGGTCATGAATTTCTTGACAGAAAACATCTTCACCAGGTTTGGTTGTCCACACAAATTGATTACAGACAATACAACAGCGTTCAAGGCAATAGAGTTGGTGGACATGTGTGACTCAATGGGTATTAAGCTTGTGCATTCCACCTCATATTACCCTCAAGGTAATGGCTTAGCAGAATCATCCAACAAGAGCCTGATAAGGATAATCAAGAAGCTGCTGGAAGACAACCAAAGGAATTGGGATTCCAAACTGAAGTTTGCATTACGAGCTAACAGGGTGACCACCAAGAAATTCACAGGAAACTCTCCATTCAAGTTGGTATATTTCACTGAGGCTATATTCCCAATTTAGTTAACCCTCCCTGTGGCAAAATTCTTGCAGGAAGAGTAGAATGAGGAAGGTGACATCGCAAAGAGGATTTGTGACTTGGCAGAAGTGTAACAAATTAGAGATCAGTTGGTTGAAAAGTCTGCAACACATCAAAAGAGAATCAAGGAAGCCTTTGACAAAAAGGCAAATACAGACAATTTTCAGGTTGGAGACTTGGTTCTTAAGTGGGATGCACTAAAGGAAAAGAAAGGTAGCCATGGAAGTTTGATGTTCTGTGGACTAGACCTTTTGTCATTGCTCAAATCCAAGGGAACAACACTTTCATGCTACAAAGTATGGAAGGAGAAACAATTTTTGATGGCCCAGTTAATGGGCAATTTTTGAAAGTTTATGTTGTTTAAGGTCTTCAAGCCTTAATGTTGTAAATATGTTATTTTTACCATGTTTTAGCGTAGGCTTAATTAGACTCCATTCCCAATGGAACACTAGGAATTATTGCTGATCTGGTTTTTGTATGAAAGGCAGTGGTCTACAGTTCTTGACACCTCAGAATGAGGATCTCATCCCCAAAAGGAGCCAATGTTAGCTCTGCTATACAACACCAATTCTCTAAGGTCAGAGACAAGCTTAGTATGCTTGGTTGTGCTCAAAACAAGCCCACAATGATCACTTTCTCCTTTTTCTTCCACCCTGCTTATTCTTATAAATCGCCATTTCCCCTAGTTTCCTCCTAAACCCGACATATTAACCCCTTTTGGATTTGGCACCTAAGCGCAAAGCCCTAACCCCCCATAAAACCTCAACCATATGACTTTGCACTGTCATAACTCACCGCATTTCATCTCCATCGTTGATCTTCCCCACCGAATCCAACAGCTCCCGTCGCATCCGATAAAGTAACCCGCACGATATTTTCTCCACCATCTAATCATTTCCATAAAGATCCGACAGCACTCACTTTCATCCCACCCATAATTTGATAAAACGTTAGCGCACGATGAGAATGGTTTTTCTCTCTCATCCACTACTATGTGTCGATTGCTAAGTGGCATCGCACCACCCTATCCTTTTACCGCCTAATGCCCAAAAGCGGTGCGATCAATACCATTTTCGCCTAACCAAACTGGTCCCGCCCGATTAACTCCCATGTAGTTTGGTCACCCGATGACCATTAGATCTAACCACCAGAGATCTAATGGCCCCAATTCACCCCGCTCTCACCTCAGCCAATAGCCTCCGTCGAGCCATCTCTGCCGTCCGTTTCCTCGAACTGACGATCATACTTTCTTCTCTCCTGACTGTCCATTGCCCATGCATCCCATGTCCTGCAACCATGTTGCTTCCCAAATAGGAAGATGACCAGTTTGCCAGTACCAGTCACAGTCGCTCCCCAACAACCATATTTAACAGAAGGAATGACCAAGGGAGAAAAGGATAGAGCATGACCCTGTAACCACATTTATCAGTTATGGAACTCCACTGTTACAAACACTCTAACTACTTAAGAGGACATCACAACACCTGAAAGGATCAGATTCATTCACTGAAGCAAGCAAACACAGTCAGAGACTCCATCAGGCAGTTAAATGCAATTGTTAGTCAATTATGACTCCTCCATACCTAAATGGCCAAGTGCCCTTGTAATGTAAAGTCTATAAATACCTAGAAAAAAGATGTTATCAAGGTTGGTGGTTGGCATTTGATGTAAAGTTCAACTTCTGGAGACTGTAGACATTGTCACTTGGAGCGTCTCATCTTGATTTTCAGCTAATACAAGCTTCTTTTGTTGTTAATTTATCACTATCCATTTTCTTCTTATTCTAAGATTGTGCTTGATATGCTGTATTCTTGAGCTCGTAGTCTTTAGCACTAGATAACTGTCATCTTATCTCTGTGTTAAAGTATTGATTGCATCACTAAATATGTTGCTCAGGTTTCTTTCTATCTAATGCAGGAGAGTTGTCATCCTGTCTTCACATTAATAGATTATATTTACAGGTTTCTTTACTAGTTGCAGCCAGCCATCACATGATGTTCTGCATCTACTACTGTGGTTAGTACCCCCATATTAACCTTATATCCAAACTGTGAGCATTGGTGGTCTAAAGCCTTGTAGTCTGAGGGTGTTCATGCA
Source organism: Pinus taeda (assembly GCA_000404065.3). NCBI lineage: Eukaryota > Viridiplantae > Streptophyta > Pinopsida > Pinales > Pinaceae > Pinus > Pinus taeda. The sequence continues at coordinate 116,901 of APFE030440641.1, read as the reverse complement.
TGTCTGGAGTAAAACAGAGTGAAAGTGGTTATCTAGCTTGAACCAAACCATCATTCCTTCCATCAAACCTGCAACAATAGTTGAATTTATATGTTACCAGGCATCTCTGAGCTACAACCTAGGAGAGCTTCTTGGAATCCTAATAGGGCCTATGAGCTAATTGATTATGAAGGCAATCCTTTGGACAAGCCCCGAAATGGGCTTGATCTCAAAAAGTACTATGCTTAGGTCATCTTGCATGGTTACTTATGTACATTAGTGTGTCATTTAGTTTTTTGCAGTGTGGTTTGGTGTGTTAGTTTTCAAACAGATTTCCTATTTACTGTGTTTTCCATGCTTTGTAGATGTCTGTGACTCCTCACATGGTTTCGTTGATGGTGGTTTCCTTAGTACCGAAATATATCCTCCGCGGTGTGGGCCATTTTTGACCCTCACGGTGAGTTGATTGATCTTCAAGATATATGTTTAGGTCACACAACTAATAAAATTGTTGATACAGTGCAGTCATTGAATTGTTGTCAGAAGCCATCACTCTTGACATTTTGGAGTTGGTTGTCAAGCTGGATTCACAACTTCTTTTCCTTCAACTCAACGGGAAACATTATGTCAGAAACCCTCAGATATTACCTAAAAATTTTATTATTTTTTTTTAGGATGCATTTTCGATCATTTTTTTTTAGGATGCATCTTCGATCATTTTTATGATAGACTCAATCAGTGATTCTATCATAAATAATGATCGAATATGCATCCTAAAAAGAAAAAAATCATCGAAGATGCATCCTAAAAAAAAAAAAAAAAATCTTTGGAAGGTAATAAACGCATGAATACATTGGTAGATGCATTAACTAATTATGTGTTGGATAAACATTTATGAAACATGTGAAAAGCCAAAACAAATCATTTGTACCATAGTAAGCAAGAAAATACAACACACACACACACACACACACACACACATATATATATATATATATATAGATATATATATATATGGTGATAATTTTTTATACATCAAAACCCCAAAAAATAATATGTGTTCAAATAACATTGGTGCCTCCTAGGCATCATATATTCGTGGCACGCAGACCTCAAAAATGTAAAATGTTGGACCTAGGAACTAATCAGCATGGTGATCATTGTAGCATGAAACTACTCATGCAACATGAGTCAACAATCGATGGATCTTGTCCAATTCTCCTACCGTATGCCTCTAGTACTAGCGCGGGATGTCTCCCACCCAAGCATGCTCTGGAATACCACAAGTCAACCCATCAAGGTTCCTCATGGTCTCCTCTTTTTTGTCACTCCCCTCCTGTTAAGGAGTGACATCAAACTAGCGAGCAATGTGCCTGGCTATTGGGGGCATCCCGGAAGGATGCTTTGGTCCAACATCTGCATTGATAAAACAAAGTGTTATAAACACATATATATAAAACAATTAATAAATCACAAAATTAAAAATTGATTTTTTACCTTCGTCGTCTAAATCCTCCCCATCTGGCAGTGGCATGTCCGAATCTCCATGGAATTTGGTACTACTATATGGCTAGTCCTCCACTACAATCAGCCATCATCAAAGCTATGAAAAGAAGGCAGGTTTGTAGGACATATGCTGGCCCTAGTGATCCTAGGCATTAAACAACTCCAAAAAACCATCTATGGGTCTTGTGGCATTGATGGATCTACCTCAATCAACTGGTACTGGAACAATGGAACCCATTCCAAGAAAAAGGTCACTAGTACGGATCCGAAGAAAATTTGCTTCAAATTCCCCCTCTTAACTTTTTTCAGCTGGCGTTTTATGTTGATCTTCATGACTTCCTCCCAATTGAAGATCGTCGGTGTTATACATTGATAGCATATAAAAATTTCCACTTGTAGGTCTCGTGCACTACTTGGGACCCCACCACTCTGTTGATAGTCAACAGTAGCACTCTCAGTGTTAGAACTCACACAGTGGCAATCTCAATCATGTTGCTCTTGGATTTGAGGGATTCTGGGAAATGCTTGGCAAGTAGCATGGATATGCTTGCCCCAATCGGTCATGACCCATAAAGTTTGATTGGTTCCCCTCTCCAAGATAGTCATGTGATGAAATATATGTCTAAAGTTTCTAACTCCAGCTCCTAGTCACCAATGATGAATATTTCCCGATTTATGTCTTAGTGGCTAATCAAGTATCAAAGCAGCTCAGGTTGAGCCCACATCCCTGGTGTGAGAAAGAACTTGAGGAGCCCATAGTTCCTAAAGGTGTTTAGGAATTCAGATCATTCATTACCTGGGTGTCCACATCTTCCTTCTCACGATCTTTTTAGTCTACCATTTTCGACGATTCTTTCCTGCAAAAACCATGTATTCAAGTCAATAACCATCTTTTGCAAGTAAAATTTGGATTCAAACGGTGGATTTGAGAGGAGAATAGTTTTTTCCTTGTTCATAGCACCAACGTGCCTATTTTAAAAGTAGTTGAACCGACGACATGATTGGGTGTTGTTAGTTCCAGTGTTCGCAACCTATCACCAGGCATGAACATGAGCTCTTACTATGTCTAGTTTTGTTAGATGTTTTGCACATGATGTTCAACATAAAACATGTCACAAGTGTGTCCATCAGAAGAATATCGAAAAAATATTTCGAATGGTATATCACACTCCCGTAACTGCTTCCTGGATTAGAAGAAATGAATGAGTGATTCTTGGTTATGCATGTTTTGAGGTCAGTTGCTGCACACAATGACAAGTTTAGTACAAAATCAGTTTCTGAAATAATGGTAAGTAATTTTTCAAAAGTGAAAGAGGTTTTTATTCCTCACATATTAAATAACAAAAAACTCCTTTAGTTTATGCCCAAGTGCTACTATGTGGGAAATATATAGTGATATTTGGAGCCTACATTAAAACAAAGCAAAATTTTCATATTTTTTACTGTTTTAGTCATTTTAGTGCAGGGTCATTTTACAATAGATGGAAAATAATTTTGAAAAAATCAAGGAGGTTTTTGTTAATAACGAGCCATATAACAAACTCCTCTTATATTTTATTCACAGGTGTCATGGATTGGGATATGTCACTAGATCTTTACAGCTTATTTTCACAGATTTAAATTTTTAATGATTTTCTGTTTTAGAGATGATGTGGTGGAACAGATTTCGAGCTACTGGAAACGAATTTCCCAAATTTGAGAGAGGTTTCTCTCCAAAATGACCTTATCTACAAAAACATCTTTCCGTTTTGTAACAGGTTCTATGGTTTAAGAGATACAAGTTCATATTCAACACCTATTTTCAGAAATTCGGCCCAAGTTTAATGTATCTAATTCTATTTTGAAGAAAATGGTTGAGCTCAATTCCCTTAGTACAAGGATGAGAAAATGTATATATTTTATGAATTTCATAGTGTAGGGGTTGGATTTTGGTAGAAGGTTAGACTCTTGAGAAAGTAAGGAGCTTCATTGTACACTCATATCAGTATTTTGGCTAAGGAATTGAGACCAGGGCTTGCAGTACTCTTTGGGATCCTTGTGGCATTTGTTTTGGTACAATGCTTTCTTATTTCTTTTTGAATTTATTCATGTGTTATGTATATCATTTCTCTATTATTTATTCTCAACTAAATCAAACAAAATTGTAAGTAGAATACATTAAAATTGCAGTGCTATACTTGAAGTTTGCTTTAGTTTTTTATGTTTTCAACTGTTTGGAGAGGATCCCTGGCTTCTCTTGCCCTCTTCAACTCCTCCTCTATCTAATCCATCCATCTCACTTGATTTAGAGTTCCAAATACAGTTTCCCACCTTGCCCCATTGAGATCCCTGCAAGACTGAGCCTCATTCCCTACACCCAAGATCTGCCTTTCCCTTAGAGCCCACAAAATCATCATTTTATCCAATCAAACTCTTTGCACCTATAACTAGCATATGATCAATAGCTATACAAGTCGATCTCAAGCCCTTAGTGATCATAATTTGCTGAGATTGACCCGGAGAGAGCCCTCTCCTAACCTGTTAGGGCTAGCTACCAGGCTGAGCATGGTTTGATGTTGGCCCTGGATCCTACCTTTTCAGCCTAAGGTAAACCTAGGCTATAACATAGTGGCGACTCCGCTGGGGAAGAAAGTGTTTGTTTTTTAGTGTTCTTCATTCTATAAACTATAGACAGAGTTTGAATATTAGCTAGGTAGATTTTGAAACGCTTTTGCTTTGCATTAGGGCAAGTAGATAAAAGCTACTTCAGTCAATCTCCGGTCTAGTTTATGAATTGAATATCTGACTTGCAAAGATCTTCTCCGAGAAATATCATTCAAGTTGCAGATCTAATTACTAATGGTGAATAGCAGTCAAACACATATGAAGGCTGAAATCATCTACCTGTCGACTCCACTATTCGAAGTCTCGAGTTTCAAAGTATTGATGGTGGCTCCATTAGCTAAATGAAGGACTCAGATGTTGCTTCTATTTGTTCAAGCTATTCATGTATCGATTTTTCTAATTTTCCTGGTTTTCCTAATCAATTACCAAAGGATGCATACATTTTGAGTAATGGCCCTAAATTCAATGGGGAAGATCTGACTTTGACTCTATAACATATAGAAAATTTTAAAGCATTTGTGGAAATTCTTAGGGTTAAAAAGGAAGATGTCTTCATCAGATTGTTCTTTGATTCGTTTCAAGGCAAGTGTAGAAAATGGATTGAAGGTTTTCCTATTAGATCTATTAATTCCTTTGCATATTTTTGGCATGTATTTCTTGAAACATGGATGGAGAAAGAGGAAGAATTCAAAATAGAGGTGCCCTCTATTCAAGGTTTTAGAGAATGGGAAGATATGTGCATGAATGATGAGGTAGATGAGAACTTTGCTTCATCTCTTCCTTCTTATCTGAAATCCTATCGATGCAACCATGAATTTAAGCTCAATTTTTTGCAAGAGTTTGCCATCAAAATTGAAGGAGATCTAACTGAATTGGAGACCCAAATACAGTCCCAGGATCTGGATTGTGGAGTCCCATTCTTTGGGGACCTTTTTCAGCAGAAGGTATAGAAGGTAAGGCTGCCTGTGGATATTTGCATTGATAGTTTGCAGCTGGAAGCATGTATTGAGGAGTTGGGGTAGAAAATAGAGTTTGGTTTCTTCGATCCTATTGCAGTGTACATGGAAAAAAAAATCAGTTTGAAGGATAGATCAGATTTCATTTTACACAACCAAATTCATTATGTGCATGTATGGCTACCAGCCTTTCCATCTGTGTCCTAGTTGAAGCACTTTCAAGCAGCATCCTTGTCACAGTTACTTGATTGGTTGATATGGCATTACAACATTACTTGATCTATCAATTTTGTAGCAAAGTGGGTTATATTTGTACATAAATAAGCTGCCCAAGGCAACATTTTAGTTTTTGGTATTTGTTTATGTACAAGTTGCAGTATGTATATGTTTTTGGATTGGTATGAGTTGTTTTGGGTTTGCCGTTGTTTGACCATCCATGCCCAATGGAAGAGGCACTATCTACTTTCCAGAGATATATAGTTCTTGACACCTCCAAGGAGCTACCATCCCCATTGGAGCTGATGTTCATTCTAGTCTTCGTAGCCTATCACCAGGGATCAACATGAGCTCTTACTATGTTTGGTTTTGTTAGATATTTTGCACATGATGTCCAGCAAAAAAAATATCACAAGTGTTTCCATCATAAGAAGCTAGAAAAAAACTTTCCAATGGTATATCACTCTCCCATAAACGGTTCCTGGATTAGAAGAAATGAATGAGTGATTCTTGGTTATGCATGTTTTGAGGTCAGTTGCTGCACACAATGACAAGTTTAGTACAAAATCAGTTTTTGAAGTAATGGTAAGGAATTTTTCAAAAGTGAAAGATATTTTTGTTCATCACATACTAAATAACAAAAATCTCCTTCAGTTTATGCACAGGTGCTACTATGTGGGAGATATACAGTGATATTTGGAGCCTACATTAAAACAAAGCAAAATTTTCATATTTTTTACTGTTTTAGTCATTTTAGTGCGGGGTCATTTTACAACATCTGGAAAGTAATTTTGAAACACCCAAGGAGGTTTCTGTTAAGAACGATCCATATAACAAAAAATTATTTCAGTTTATTCACAGGTGTCATGGATTGGGATATGTGACTAGATCTTTACAGCTCATTTTCACAGATTTAAATTTTTAATGATTTTCTATTTTAGAGATTATTTTGTGGAACAGATTTCGAGCTACTGGAAACGAATTTCCCAAATTTGAGAGAGGTTTTTCTCCAACATGACCTTATCTACAAAAAATTCTTTCAGTTTTGTAACAGGTGCTATGTCTTAAGAGATACGAGTTCATATTCAACACCTATTTTCAGAAATTCGGCCCAAGTTTAATGTATCTAATTCTATTTTGAAGAAAATGGTTGAGCTCAATTCCCTTAGTACAAGGATGATAAAATGTATATATTTTATGAATTTCATAGTTTAGGAGTTGTATTTTGGTAGAAGGTTGGACTCTTGAGAAAGTAAGGAGCTTCATTGTACACTCATATCAGTATTTTGGCTAAGGAATTGAGACTAGGGTTTGTAGTTCTCTTTGGGATCCTTGTGGCATTTGTTTTGGTACAGTGCTTTCTTATGTATTTTTGAATTTATTCATGTCTTATGTATATCATTTCTCTCTTATTTCTTCTCAGCTAAATCAAACAAGAGTGTAAGTAGAATACATTGAAATTGTAGTACTCTACTTGAAGTTTTCTTTAGTTTTTTATGTTTTCAACTGTTTAGAGAGGATCCTTGGCTTCTCTTGCCCTCTTCAACTCCTCCTCTGTCTGATCCATCCATATCACTTGATTTAGAGTGCCGAATATAATTTCCTACCTTGCCCCATTTAGATCCCTGCAAGACTGAGCCTCATTCCCTGCACCTAAGATCTGTCTTCCCTTTAGAGCCCACAAAATCATCATTTTATCCAATCAAACTCTTTGCACCTATACCTAGCATAAGATCAGTATCTACATCAGTCAATATCAAGCCCTTAGTGATCATAATTCATTGAGATTGACCCGGAGAGAGCCCTCTCCTGACCTGGTAGGGCTAGCTACCAGGCTGAGCGTGGTTTGATGTTGGCCCTGGACCCTACCTTTTCATCCTAAGGTAAATCTAGGCTCTAACATAGTTCATGTGCAAAACATGTCACAAGTGTGTCCATCAGAAGAAGCTCAAAAAAATATTTCCAACGATATATCACACTCCCGTAACCGGTTCCTGGATTAGAAGAAATGAATGAGTGATTCTTGGTTATGCATGTTTTGAAGTCAATTGCTGCACACAATGACAAGTTTAGTACAAAATCCGTTTATGAAATAATGGTAATGAATTTTTCAAAAGTGAAAGAGGTTTTTGTTCATCGCATACTAGATAACAAAAACCTCCTTCAGTTTATTCACAGGTGCTACTATGGGGGAGATATACAGTGATATTTGGAGCCTACATTAAAACAAAGCAAATTTTTCATATTTTTTACTGTTTTAGTCATTTTAGTGCAAGGTCATTTTACAACGTATGGAAAGTAATTTTGCAAAAAACAAGGATATTTTTGTTAAGAATGAGCCATAAACAAAAAAATCTTTCATTTTATTCATAGGTGTCATGGATTGGGATATGTGACTAGATCTTTACAACTCATTTTCACAGATTTAAATTTTTAATGATTTTCTGTTTTAGAGATTATTTTATGGAACAGATTGCGAGCTACTGGAAAATAATTTCCCAAATTTGAGAGTGGTTTTTCTCCAACATGACCTTATCTACAAAATCTCATTCAATTTTGTAACAGGTGCTATGGTTTAGGAAATATGAGTTCATCTTCAACACCTATTTTCAGAAATGCGGCCCAAGTTTAATGTATCTAATTCTATTTTGAAGAAAATGGTTGAGCTCAATTCTCTTAGTACAAGGATGAGAAAATGTATATATTTTATGAATTTCATAGTGTAGGGGTTGGATTTTGGTAGAAGGTTGGATCTCTTGAGAAAGTAAGGAGCTTCATTGTACACTCATATCAGTATTTTGGCTAAGGAATTGAGACCAGGGTTTGCAGTACTCTTTGGGATCCCTGTGGCATTTGTTTTGGTACAGTACTTTCTTATATATTTTTGAATTTATTCATGTGTTATGTATATCATTTCTCTTTTATTTCTTCTTAGCTAAATCAAACAAGAGTGTAAGTAGAATACATTGAAATTGCAGTGCTCTACTTGAAGTTTGCTTTAGTTTTTGATGTTTTCAACTATTTGGAGAGGATCCCTGGCTTCTCTTGCCCTCTTCAACTCCTCCTCTATCTGATCTATCCATATCACTTGATTTAGAGTGCCAAATAAAGTTGCCTACCTTGCCCCATTGAGCCCTTTGCAAGACTGAACCTCATTCCCTGCACCCAAAATTTGCTTTGCCTTTAGAGCCAGCAAACACATCATTTTATCCAATCAAACTCTTTGAACCTATACCTAGCCTAAGATCAGTAGTTAAATTAGTCATCTCAAGCCCCTAGTGATCATAATTTGCTAAGATTGACCCAGAGAGAGCCCTCTCTCGACCTGGTAGGGCTAGCTACCAGGTTAACCGTGGTTTGATGTTGGTCCTTGATCCTACCTTTATCAGCTTGAGGAAAATCTAGTCTCTAGCAGGTGTTTTAACCACCCTCAAATGAAGCAGTTATGTGCTCGAAAATCACGTCGATGGAGGGTGAATTCTTTTGTGAAAACCTCCCTCAGAAATCCAAAAAATGGATGAAAATAGGAAAAAACAGTATGGAAATGGAGCTTAGGGACCTGGCTCTTACCTGCAACTATTGGCATGGAAAATGACCTCCCGGATCTCCCGTAATCTGCTCCAGAAAAATTAGGGCAAAAGAGGGTAAAACAAATTTTCAGAACAAGGTAAAATAGTAAATAGTAAAAAATATTTACTTTTCCCTCCTTTTATTCAGTTTGACCTACTTTACCTCAAGAATTGGATAATGCACTTTACCCCTTTCTGCAGCAACAGGTGATGGACGTTTCACGATGATGCCAAGTCATGTTTCAACTCTTTTGTTGATTCATAAAACACAAATGAAAAGATTGCCGAGTTTTTTCCCTTTTGACTCGTAAAAGAGAATAAAATGGGGGGTCCGCTTTCAATCTCTTTTCCGACCCTTTAAACATGAAAAGATAGCTAAGCCCTTGTCGTTTTGAAATTATTAATGGATGCAAAACATCTGGCACCTAGTATACATTTACCCCTTTTTCGAGCTAGGATGCACTATTGAGGAAAAAGGTACTCTTTGACTGAAATGGTCAAGAATTTCTCTCAAGTATCGTTTTCTACCTTTTTTGGCTTAAGGGAAAAAAATGTATGGAAAGGGACCGTGTAGAGTTTTCTTTTCCATGTCTTTTTCAAACTCTCTAAAAATAAAAAAGATACTAAGTTACAAATTTGTTGGACTCACTAAAATGTTCAACGACATCAGATTCGTCACCATGACAAACATGAGCTTCTCCTTCCTAGGGCTTGTTAAACTTCCTAGGTTGAATTTGTCTGAAGGATGAACTTATAGTGCAAGCATATGCTAACCCCTTCAAGCTTGCGATTAAAAAATAATTGGGGTACCTACTAGGAATGGTGGGGGAAAGTTTGGAAATCTAATCAGTTGTGTCAGCATCTCACTCTTGAACATGACACTTTCTACTTCATGTCGGGATGGGATATCTTCCTTTTTTGCATTGACCTTCCTGGGTTGGGCCTTTCATTTTTCCCTTCCATTTTATCTCTGCCACATCATCATGACCACCAATCCTATGGATGCAAAATTCGCCAAACTTCTTGTCGTGTCGCCGATATGTTCGAGTTGTGCTTCTATAGTTAAACTTACCCCTGATTCTATGTATCATCCAAAATCATTTTTCATCCCTTTATTTTGTGTCGATGATGTGGGATACATTATGGCCCTCCTTCAACACAGTCGCTCCCTAAGAACTTCAGCTCATTACCCAGGAAGTTGGCTGAGAGACTCCCTTCGATTACCTTAGAGCTTGGATGCCATAATGACAAGTTCTTCACACTCAACAATAAGTTTGCATCATTGGCTTTCAATTAGGTGATTTCACTAGTGTTCAACTTCAGTTCCTCTTTTCACAAGTCATGAATTGTGTTGATAGTACCTTGAGGACCATTGTCATTATTGGTGGTTTCTCTCATGCTTGTTAACAATTTACATCATTGGCTCGTAATCAAGTGTTTTTCTAGCATGTTCGACATCAAGACATCTATTCACATGTTATAATCTATACTTTGGTTAGGTTGTGTTGGAGCGTAAGACCCTGGGCTCAGAATACAAAAGTCCAGGTTGTGAGGCAATGTGACATGATCATGTTGATATACATGTCTCTCTCAGATGGATGGCTACGACCATACCATGAGTTATCATATGGTATCCTTCTCATTATTGGATGGTTTTGACCATACCTTGGTTTCAATATGATCCTATTTATCGGATGGTTGCGACCATACCTAGATCCATTTGCATTATCTTTCTCTGGATGGCTGTGTCCATCCCACTATTCATGTATCATTCGACAGAGTTTTCGTTTATGTATATGTACCTGTACTTGCTTGCAAGTTTTCCGACGATAGACTTTTGGTTCCCCGCACTGATTCATAAAGCATTTCACCCCTCACTCTAGTTCAACCTTCACGCTTTAGGAGGCATCTGTTACACAAAAAAATTTCACTATCCCTGTACTCCCTGTTCCTTGATCCTGGAGGACCTTTGTAGTTAACCCTACATGCTTTCCCTTCATGAAGAAACTCCCATTGTGTCCCTCTTCATGAGCAAAACAATTCCCTTTTGCATCACTTCCTGAAAATCTTCTTTTTTCCCAGTTTACAAGACCAATGCTAATGATCCTTGTCCTCCTCGCACCGATATGAAAGGATTAACATTGTCCTTAGCACCGACCGGAGTGACTGATATTTTTTCCAGTCGCACTGATCCTCTTTTGGAAAGCTTTTTAAATAAGGAGTCGAAGTTTCCAGCTCTAGAAGCTTCGTAACCAAAGTATGGTAAATGGTTGAGCAAGATGGAGTCGAGGATGTCAGTTTGGGATCATTTCCCCTATAAGGATGGAACTACCTCAAGAGATAAGACCTTCTCCCATGAGAAGAGGAACGATCTCCCATCCATTCATGCTATATAAACCTCCATTTTCCCTAAGCACAAGCTAGTGTCAATGTTGGTGTGCTAGTGCTAATTAAGTTTGGAGTAAACAACAAGCTATTCATAGTTGTAGCTCCCTAGTTGTGTGTGAAGGAGAAGTGTGAATTTGGTTTAATGTGAAGACTAAAGGAATGAGCCTTAAAACTATCATTGTTGAGGCCATCATGGGATGCTAATGGAAGTGTGTGGGAACCTAGTTTTTCCAAAGGAGAACAACAACGTCAAGACAATGGTTGTAATCTCTTCTTGATATAATATATATGCAACTATCGATTGATTTCCTACATAATGTGTTATCTCACATGTTTATGGCTTAATTATTCTTAACTTTTTAAGAAGGTTGAATTACAATTTGTCTATTATCACCATTGTTGTTTGTTGTTGTTTACTTGTTTCAAGTGTTCGCAGAAGGAAACGGGAGATAGCTGGAGCGAGAAAGCAGGACCATCACTAAACGGGATAAGGGTACTAAGAGGTAAGCCCTCCTAATTGGTTGTAACCTAAGAAAATATTCCATGGAATGTCTTGTTTGTGGCTAGACCCACTATCTGGCTAGAGGAATTATTAATCCCTACATATCGGCACGAGGAAAACAAGGGTAATTAGCATCGGTATTGTAAACTAGGAAAAACATAAGCTTTTTGGGAAATGATACAAAAGGGAATTATTCTGATCATGAAGAGGGACACAATGGGAGCTTCTTCATGAAGGGAAAGAATGTAGTGTTCATTGCAGAGGTCCTCCAAGATCAAGGAATGGGGAGTACAGGGACAGTGACAAAATGTTGTGTAACACTCCTTAAATTGCGACATCTAACTTTCCTGGATGGGGACTATTGGGTTGTGTTATATTCTTTCCACGAAGTTAACAGGGAGTTTGAAGGGCACCCGTAACCCCACTTTATGGGGACAGGGGCAGTGCCCCAAAAAATTTTGGTTTTGGACCCAATGTTAGGTTGGCTGGATCCACCTATGGTTTTGTGCATGATTTTTGCACATGTTTTTTGGACGCGATGGTTTTCGGTCCATGGTATTGGACACGATGGTTTTCATTCCATGGTACTGGATGCTTTGGCATGTATAAATATGTATTGTAACATTGAAAGGAACGTAATGAAAAATCAAGCTGGTAGTCCCGGTTTCGAGATCCAGGGGAAAATCTCTTTGTATATGTGTTTTATGTGTTATGATCTCGCATTGTTTATTTTTCTATGTTTTAGAATTCGTATGCAGGTAATTTCTGTATGGGGTTAAAACCTACATTTGGTTTAAGAGTTGTTTTTTGGCTTCAAGGGGACACCTTTGTTGCTGAGGGGTTTTGCTCGGACCTGTGCTTGACCCTATTCAGTGGGAGATCTGCGAGATTGATTCTTGTGGTGAAAGAAGATGGCAAGCTGTGGAAAGATAGAGATCGAGAAATTTAATGGTCAGAGTTTTGAGTTGTGGAAACTCAAGATGGACGATCTATTGGTGGATAAAGATTAGTGGATCATGGTATATCCAGGTACTAAACCAACGGGAGTGACCGATGAAGAATGGAAGAAGTTGCATCGGAAGTCAAAGAGCACAATACGATTGTGTGTCTCAAATTCAACATTTTTGAATGTATTAGGGGAAGCTACGGCAAAGGCATTGTGGGACAAGTTGGGGACTTTGTACCAATATAAGTCTCTGGTGAATAAACTGCTCCTGCGGAAAAAGCTGTATAACCTAAGGATGGAAGATGGAGACTGGCTGACAGAGCATCTGAATGCGTTTAACACTGTGGTAAGTTAGTTAGCATCTGTTGATATTAAAATTTCAGATGAATATAAGTGCATCAGTTTGTTGTGTTCTCTACCAGATTCGTGGGATAGTCTTGTTATTGCAATAGGTAGCAATGTAACTACCTTGCATTTTGATGAAATACTCTCATCCTTGCTGATGGAGGAGATGAGACGGAAAAATATGGAGATCCAAAATGGTGATACCTTGTCTGTACGAGGACGGATCCAGAACAAAAACAAAAATAATTCGTCGAGTGGAAGATCTAAATCTAAAGGGAGATCTACATCTCCAGGAAAACCTATAAAAGTGGTGTGCTAGAAATGTGGAAAGGAAGGCCACTAAAAAAGGGACTGTAAATCTAAAGCTCCTGACAAAGGAAAGGGATCTAATGAGGGTCCTTCTGCAGAGGTGAAAACCACCTCAGATGAAGGTGGGGATGTGTACTTGGCTTCTTCAAGTACACATGTAGATCATGATGCATGGTTGATTGACTGAGGTGTATCCTTTCACTTCACTCCCCATAGAGAGTGGTTCTGCGAGTATGAGTAATATGATGGTGGTGATGTCTTCTTGGGAGATGACAGGAAGGCTAGAATGATTGGTCGCGGAAAAGTAAAGTTGAATTTGCAAGGTGAAAGGGTTAGAACGCTTCCAGGTGTCCTACATATTTCTACATTGGCCAGAAATCTAATTTATGTTAGTTAGCTGTATGATGCAGGTGTAAAAACAGTGTTCGAGAAGGATACCTGCAAGATGGTTCGGGGAGCACTGGTATTGATGCGGAGAGTTCAGATTGGAACTCTATACAAGCTGCAAGGTAGCACTGTTATTGATGGGTGCAATAGTTTTGTGGTTCCTAAAAGTGGAGCAGAAAATATAGTGGTCTTTGGAGAGAATACCATGTTCTGGCATCAAAGGCTTGGACATATTGGAGAAAAGGGCCTTAGGATACTTCATGGTAAAGGTATGGTAGAAGGTATGAGTAATAGCTCTCTGGATTTTGATTTCTGTGAAAATTGTGTATATGGGGAGCAAAATCAGGTGAGTTTCCCCTCTGGTAGTAAGAAGGCGAAACATATATTAGAACTTGTGCACAGTGATGTGTTTGGACCTGTGAAGGTTCCATCACTGGGTAAGTCTGTGTACTATGTAACGTTTATAGATGACTTCTCAAGGAATACATGGATATATTTCCTTAAGAAGAAATTTGAAGTCTTTTACAGGTTTAAAGAATTTAAGGCTCTAGTGGAAAACCAGACAGAGAAGAAGATAAAGGTGTTGAGGACAAAAAACGGCGGAAAGTTTTGTAGTAAGGAATTTGAATAATTTTGTAAGGAGTGTGGTATAGCACGGTAGAAGACCACTCCATATACACCTCAGCAAGATGGAGTTTCAGAAGGAATGAATAAGACATTAATGGAAAGGGCAAAAAGCATGCTCAGTGGTGTCGGGTTAGGACAGGAATTTTGGGCAGAGGCGGTGGGTACTGCATGTTACTTGGTCAACAGGTCACCTTCATCAGCCTTGGAGGATAAAACTCCACAAGAGCTATGGATTGGTAAGAAACCCTCTCTTTCACATCTGAGGGTATTTTGATGTGATGCATATGTACATGTTCCAAAGGAGAAATGAACCAAGTTGGATAGTAAATCTGAAAATGCATATTTATTGGGTATAAGGATGGTTTGAAGGGTTATAAGCTTTGGAACCCAGTAACAAGGAAGGTTGTGTATAACCAAGATGTGGTATTCAGAGAGGTGAAAGATGTTATTAAACATGAATTCCAACCAAAGGAACCTGAGAAGATAGAGTTTTAGCTAAATGAGGAAGAATCAGACTCTACAGTAGAGGAGGAATCAGAAGATGAAGAGCCACAAACTCTGGGTGTAAGAAGATCAGTTCGAGAAAGAAGGCAACCAGAAAGATATAGTCCATCTGCCTTCTGTTCAAATTTTACTTTATCTATTACTGACGATGATCCCAGAACTGTGAAGGAAGCAGTAGATTTAGAGGATGGAAAACTCTGGAAAGAAGCCATGGTTGATGAAATGGCATCTTTGCACAAAAATGAGGCTTGGGATTTGATGGAATTGCCGGCTGGAAGGAAACCCATTTGCAGCAAATGGGTGTTCAAAAAGAAGACAAATGTAGAAGGGAAAGTGGAGAAATAATAAGCTCGGTTGGTAGCAAAAGGTTATTCCCAGGTGCCAGGCATTGATTTTGGTGATATTTTTTCTCTTCTTGCCAAGGTAACTTCTATTAGATTACTTTTATCTGTTGTTGCTGCTTTTGATTTTGAGGTAGAAAAGGATGATGTGAAGACAACATTTCTTCACGGGGATCTGGAAGAGGAAATCTACATGAAGCAACCTGAAGGATTTGCAGCGAAGGGTAAGAAAGAACTGGTATGAAAGTTAAAGAATTCTTTGTATGGGTTAAAATAGTCACCAAGGATGTGGTATCAGAAATTTGATACATTTATATAGGAACATGGCTTCACCAGAAGCACAGCGGATCACTGTGTCTATTTTAAATTAATTGGTGACCGTGTTATTTATCTGGTCTTGTATGTGGATGATATGTTGCTGGTTGGAAATGACAAAGAAATTATCCAAGATTTGAATACCCAATTGTCCTCCAAATTCAACATGAAAGATATTGGTGTTGCAAACTATATTTTGGGCATGGAAATTAAAAGAAATCGGGCAAAGAGAAAGCTCTGGTTAAACCAAAGGAAGTATGTCAAGACAATACTGTAGAGGTTTAATATGCAGGATAGTAAACCAGTGAATGTTCCTATTCCTATAGGTGTGAGGTTATCTGCTAAACAATGTCCCAAGACACAAGAAGAGGAAGAGGACATGTCCCATGTTCCATATGCAAGTGCAGTCGGTAGCTTGATGTATGCAATGGTTTGTACTATACCAGACATTGCGCATGCAATGGGAGTATTGAGCAGGTTTATATCAAAACCAGGAAAGGAGCATTGGACAACAATGAAGCGGGTTTTCAGGTATTTGTGTGGAACTAGTGATTATGGTCTATGCTACCATGGAAGACTAGGATTGGATAGAGTGTTGGATATTCATGGCTTTGTTGATGTAGACTAGGCTAGAGATATGGATCAAAGAAGATCTACAAGTGGGTATGTGCTTAACCTATTTGGAGGTGTATTTAGTTGGATGAATAAGAAACAATATACAATGGCACTATCAACTACAGAGGCATAATACACGGCAGCCACTCATGCAAGCAAGGAAGCAATTTGGTTGTAGAGATTGTGTTCAAGTATGGGGCTAGTACAGGAAGCTATAAGGATAGACTGTGATAGCCAAAGTGAAATTTTTTTAGCAAAGAACCCTGCATATCATTCAAAGACAAAGCACATTGATATTCAGTATCACTTTCTGAGGGATATGATAGAAGACAAAAAGGTGTTGCTGGTAAAGGTGGACACTTTGAAGAATATTACAGATGAATTGACAAAATTTGTGAGCTCTGAGAAGTTCTCTTGGTGTAGAGAGACAATGGGCATTTCAAGGCTAGGAAAATGACTAAGCCCTCTTGTGGCCCCCTGTGGAAAGAAAAAAACAAGTGGGAGAATGTTGGGTTGTGTTATATTCTTTCCACATAGTTAACAGGGGGTTTGAAGGGCACCCGTAAACCCACTTTATGGGGACCGGGGTAGCGCCCCGGGAAATTTTGGTTTTGCACCCTATGTTAGGTTGGCCAAACCCACCTATGGTTTTGTGCATGATTTTCTCACATGTTTTTTAGATGCGATGGTTTTTGGTCCATGGTATTGGATGCTTTGGCATGTATAAATATGTATTGTAACATTTAAAGGAACATAATGAAAAATCAAGTTGGTAGTCCAGGTTTTGAGATCTAGGGGAAATCTCTGTGTATATGTGTTTTATGTGTTATGATCTCGCATTGTTTATTTTCTGTGTTTTAGAATTCATATGCGGGTAATTTCTGTACGGGGTTAAAACCTACAGGGGCCCTGCTCTTTGCACACTATTCAATGGATTCCTATTTGATAACAACCTCCTCGATTGGTATCACAACTGGTGTTTGATTTGGTGGATTGATGTCACGAAACTCTTCAACCAGCTCATGTTTCACCCTTATTTCTTCTCTCTACTCCTTAACTTGGGGGATGGCCCCAACATCTTCTTCTGTAGGTCTTGGAACCTCGACATCTTCCTTGAATGACTCTGAAGCCATTGCAAGACCTTGCAGAGTAGCATTTTCAACATCCTTTTCCTATGGCTACTCTGTTTCCCAATCATCTTCCTCCATTTTCTCATAAATTGATGTTGGCCCTTGCGGGTTGGTAACAACAACAACATTTTATTCCAATGGCCTTGTGAAAATAGCATTAGCCACACTTTCTTCAACTTGCCCCTCAGTTGACACTCGTTCTTGTGTAATAGTGTCGACCACCATTTCTCCAATTTGCCCAATTTTTCCATTATTCGACATTGGTTCTTGTGTGATAGTGTCGACAATGGCACCTGTAACTATCCCTACAAATTTTAGTATTAGGGGAGAGATATTTTCTTTGACCGAGCATTTATGGGAGTGAAATTTTCTTGCCCCTCTTCATAGGGAAGCAGAAAGTGGAGAACGAGGGACATCCTCCTCAATTTACATCCTTTCAATGCCTGTTGTTTCAATTCTTTCTCCTTCCCTTAGTTGTTCCATACTCTCCTTCTCCTTTTCTTCCCATGCCACCTGTTTTTCCATTTTGGTCACTTGCTTGATAGTCGACGCTAGTTATTCTGTAACAGTGTCGACTATGGCTTCCACTTCTTCCATCGATTTCTCCACCACTTTTGCAAGCAATGTTGGTTCTTATGTAACAACATCGCCTGTAGTTTCTTCCACTACCAGTAGTTTTTCCATCATTTTAGCAGTCAATGTTGGTTCTTGTGTAACAACGTCAGTTGTGCTTCCTTCTACTTCCATTGCTCCTACTTCTAGGTTAGCAGTCGACACTGGTACTTATGTAGGAGCATCTCTTGCACCCCCTTCTACCTCCATTTCTTCTACTTCCAGGTCAGCAATTGATGTTGGTTCCTGTGTAACAACATTTTGTGCGACCCCTTCCTCTACTGGTGATCTACTGTAGCCTGTTTCGTCACCAATTCTTCCAATTGTTTGGAAAACGAAGCTGGTTCTTGTATAGCAGCGTCGTCTACTGCTTCTTCTGCCATTAATTCTTCTTCTTCTCTTGCCGACATCATGGTTGCACATTCCTCTTCTGCCAATTCAGTGAATTAAGACCAAGCCACGAAAGTCAGTCATAGGGCATGCATCACTAGCAACCTGACAAGCCTGTGGATCGTGAGGACTACCAATGGTTGATGCAACCGACGAGCAAATTGTGCAATTAACTAAAGATTATTCCATAAGAAATATGGCATATCTAGAGATTTCACACGACAAAACCAAATACATGCAAGAATTTTAAAATGGTATTGAACAAGGTAGAGAGCTGACCTTCACAAGTAATGTATCACACCACAAAGTAGGGGACCTCGACCCATGGATGTGGCAAGGATTTCTGATCATATCCACTTCCCTTTTGAACCATGATTTCTCTTGCATGCAATAATAATTCTGGAAATTATGGTAAGGACAATTTTCGGGAAAACCATTTATGCCCTCATTGCGGCAACCTGCCGAAGGTTGAGATAATTTCTTCAGTGACAAGAATGTCCTACCCATGGAATCTAGAATAATTCCCATCCAAATTGTAATGGCTTCATCAAATACCTACAACCTCTCAAAATACGTGTGCCATCCTGCATTTTGAAAAACCTACCATAAATTCGGATGGCATCAGACCTGTGATGTGTCTTCTAGTTCATGCCTAACAACTTGCCCACCCATTCTTCTAGTTGCCCTGTACCAACACGCAGAGTAGTAGAAAAAACCATTGAAAATCCATGGTGGATTATGGTAATAACGGAAATTATTACAACGCATTGGAAAGGACTATAATTCAGTGAAATCATATGTAGTTCAAGTTCCAATGCGTATGGATAAATGTGCAAGGTATGGTGGGGATCAAAATAATGACATGGACTCTATGAGTTGGTGTGCAGTTTAACAATGATAATGATGAATCATCATTTCTATTGAATATGACATCCTTAATCATTAGGTATGATACCTCCCCCAAAATAAGGGATGATTGTCCATAGTCATGTCTAGTCATGTCATAGGTGAAATATCAATCAAATCCACAAAGTCAGTTGGGTACGTACCTAGCAACTTACCTTTACATAGTAACAACACCAGAGGAGTAATAGCACTAGAGGAGTAACAACATCGGAGGAGTAACAACACCAGTGTACTTTGACAAAATCGTGATGAATGGAGTAATAACATCGGAGGAGTAACAACACCAGTGTACTTAGACAGAATCGTGATGAACGGAGTAACAACACCAGTGTACTTAGATGAAATTACCATAAACGTAATAACAACACCGAAGGAGTAACAACATTAGTGTACTTAGAGATAATCACGAAAAACAAAGTAACAACACCAGTGTACTTAGACGAAATCACCACGAACGAAGTAACAATACTGGAGGAGTAACAACACCAGTGAAGTAGTAGCACCAGAAAAGTACCTGCAAGAAAAATAATGATAGAGTAGTAAGAACATTTTATTGTGTGTGTGTATATATATATATATATTAAGTAAGAGGTGCAAAGGAAACGTTTTCTGCACTAACAATTTCAAAACCAGAACTATCAGAGAGATGTTTAATAAAGGAGTCTTTAGAAACTAGATAGTGATACAATCTGAGGCAATGTCCATTTACCATCAAGAGTTTACATGCCTCATTGATTGTTACGAGTCTAACAATCCCATTATCAAACACTGTGTCAACTCCATAAGGTCCCATCCATCTAGAGAAAAGTTTTCCTTTAAAATATTTCAACCAAGATTCATAGAGCAATGCCCAATATCCCCTTTGAAACATATTTTTCTTGGTAAATTTATCATGCCATTTAGTTCGCTACTCCTGAATTGCACCAGTGTTCTAGACACTAACAAACAAATTTCATCCAACTCATTTAACTATTCCAGTCGATAGTTCTGGGCTTCTGAAAGATCCAAACCTACTTCAAGGGTTGTCTTGAGCATCTTACTTTTGAATTCCACCAGAAACAAAAGGGATTTCCCATAGCAAATCTCACATGGTGAAAATCCTATTGTGTTTTGCCATGTTGTTCTATATGCCCAAAGTGCCTCGGGAAGCTTTTCGGCCCAATTTTGGTGATGGTTTGCATAGTCTTTATAAGGGTATTCTCCAGTACTTTATTTGTACTATCGACTTGACCATTCACCTAAGGATGATATGGATATGTCAACCTGTGCTTGATTCCATACTTCTTCATAAGTCTGACTATCAGATGTGATGTGAACTGCGCCCCTCCGTCTAAAAATATCTCTCTAGGAGCTCCATACCGAGCGAAAAAATCTTTGAATAAGAATTCTGAGACAACCTATTATGTTTATTTTGCAACAGCCTTGGCCTCTACCCACTTTGTCACATAATCTGTGTAGACCAGAATGTGGAATTTTTTATGCGAAGGTGGATTGAATGGCCCAACAAAAAAATAGTCCATTTTCAAAGGGCTCAGGAGCTAGTTGAGGTTGTAATGACATCTCATCCAACTAACCAAGTTGTCCCATCCACTGGAAGCCATCGCACCCTCAGACATATTTCCTTGCATCACGAGAAATAGAAGGCAAATAGTACCCCATATGTAACACCTTATGAATTGTCCCCTTATCTACAAAATGCCCTCCACAAGGGCCACTGTGAGTAGATTTCAGGATATCATAGATGTCATCTTCACCTATGCAGTGTTGGATTTGTTGATCAGGTCCTGTATAAAAGAGGTATCCCTCTATCCATGAATAACAGGCACTATGATGGATAATCTTTCGCTGCTCTCTGTATGGAAAGTGTTGAGGTAATTTTCCTATAGCAAGATAGTTAGCAATATCTGCATACCATAGAGTATGAGTAGAAATTGCAAAATATGTTCATCTAGAAAAATATCTTCTACAGATGCACCTTCATCACTAGTATCCAGCCTAGATAGGAAATCTGCAACTACATTATCTTTCCCTGGCTTATCTACAATTTCGATATCAAATTCTTGAATTAATAATAACCATCTTGTAATACAAGAAAGAGTTATCGATTTATTCATTAGATACCTAATGATATTATGATAAGTGTGCATGAAAGAGGGATATCTTGTAATGTAATGCTGAAACTTATTAATAGCATAAATAGCAGCCAAAAACTCTTTTTCAGTTACCATATAGCTTAGTTTCGTAGGAGTTAGATTCTTGTTTACGTAATAGATCATGTACATTTTCTTGTCATCCTGTTGTCCTAAGACTACCCTAGTGTTGAGCATCCAGTCAAAACCACGTAATATCGGAGCTTTGCAAACTAGTTCTTTGATTTTCACAAAGGACGTTGTTTCACATTCATCTATCTTCACAAACTCTGCATCCTTGGGTAACAATTGAAAAAGTGGAAATATTATCTTAGAATTTTTTTTCTATAAAACATCTATAATATCCAGCATAACTGATGAAACTACGCACTTGTGTCAATGTCTTAGGTGTAGGAAAATTTAATATTACCTCTACCTTGGAAGGATCAACTCGAATTCCTGCAACTGAAAGCAGATGCCCCAACACTATTCCTTCTTTCATCATGATATGGAATTTCATTGTACTAATAGAAACACATGTTTTCTTACATATTTTAAGTACTTTCTCTAAGTTTTATAAACCTTATTCAAAAGGATCCACATATGGGGTGAAGTCATCCATGTAGATTTCAACACTGTCATTGACTAGCTCATAAAAAATTCCTAATATTTCCCATTGAAAGGTAGCAGGTGCATTATAGAGACCAAATGGAAGGACTCAATATGCAAAGGTTCCCTAAGGGCATGTGAACGTAGTTTTATCTTGATCCTTAGGAGCTATTTGGATCTGGTTGTACCCACTAAATCCATCCATAAAGGAGAATAACTTCTTTCCGACTAATGTATCAAGGAACTAGTCAATAAAGGGTAAGGGAAAATGATTTTTTTGAGTTGCTTTATTTAATTCACTGTAATCAACACAAATCTTCCACTTTCCATTCTTCTTCAGATCAATGACTAGTGGGGTGACCCATTGATTGTCCGAGATTGGGTAAATAAATCCCACATCTAATAGTTTATGTAATTCATCTTTGAAAATGTTCTTTAAAGCAAGATTCATTCTTCTTTATGGTTGTCTAACAAGTCGACATTCTTCTTTAATGTATATGTGATGAGCGCATAAGTCAACAGGGATTCCTTTCATATCTATATATTCCCAACTGAAGGATTCTTTTTGTTCCTCAAGGATTTTCAGTAACCATTCAGACTAGGAAGGTTAAAGGTCAGGATTAACTTTCAACATCTTCCCTGTTTCGATTTCTATAGGAAAATTGTTATGAGGTACAATTACAGGAACATTTTCAACTTCAATCTTTGGTTCAATGGCTTCCTGAACATTACAACTCATAACATATTCTAATAGTTGGTGAGTTGAATGAGAAACAGAGTTGGGGTTGTTGATAAAGGTACTAATGGCATCATCTTCCATTTCATCCTTAAAATAGAGGGCCTCACCGATAGTAAGAATTGGTCTAATTTCTTCATTTTCAAGTTCGAGCCCTTTTGCAGGTAGAGATTTTTGTATTAAGGTAAATCTTGGTTTATCTAGTGAACTCGGTTCTACAAGGTTCTAAATGATAAGATTCTTTGTAACTTCCCCATTAGATATTACCATATTTCTTGACCGACACCTAATGTAAGCATCTGCGGTCGCAAGCCAAGGTCTTCCTAAAATCAAAGGATGCCCATCGACTGGGGATTGGGTATGTAATACCAAAATATTGACAAGTTACTACCATGAGTCTACTGAAATGGTTATATCTTCCAACTTCCCTATCGGTCTTATAGTAGACTGATATGCCAATTCTAGGACGTTGGGAGTTGGTTTAAGATTTCATAGGTACAAGGTAATCACAGCTGCAGAAGGTATGACATTAATTGCTACCCCCAAGTCTACCATCACATTTGGGATATCAACCACATTAATATGTACTGTAAGAATCAGGTTCCCTAGATCCCCGTATTTAACAGGTGTAGACTTCCCCAACATTATGTCTAATAATTTTCCTGTAATGTCAATAGTGATTGGATCCTTTGGTTTTCTTCCAGGTTTTTTAGAGAAATATTCTTTGATGATTTTGGCATAAATCAGTACATCCCTCATAGCCTAAAGTAAAAATATTTTGACAAACAAAATTTGTAATTCCCCTAAAAAGTCAAATTCAGGACAAGGACTTTGTTTGCTCAAGAATAGTCTCTCATGGTAAGGTGGACCAATATAAAATCCTCTAGTAACAATTGTTTGAGAAGGGGGTTGTTGTTCCATAGGATTTTGTGTTGACTCATCCCTAGTTGTTCTAGTAGAATTCCTAGGTTCTAGCTTTGAGACTTCATCATTAGTATGTTCAACAATTATTGGTGAATTTTGAGTATTTACCACCCAACTAGACTAGAGATTTAATGCATTGCATTCCTTGGTCGCAATATTGTAAGAAGGAAGGTTGAGTGTCTCAACCTGTTAAGCTCCCCTATTGTTCGAAATTAGGTTGGATTGAAGAGACAGTTGTGGATGAAGAGGAGGATTATTGATGGAGGCACTGTAGGGCAGTTGTAACTATTGTTGTGGCATAGGCTAGGAGAATTGCCTTGAAGGAGGAGGAGGTCCACACCAATTCTGGGACCATGAAGGAGTTGGACCATACTAAGGGAACCATGGTTTCCAAGGCATTGGATATTGACAAGACTGTGACCATGAAGGTGAAAAAGGTACAAACTGAGGCCCAAATTTCAAATTATTAAAATTTTGAGAGGGGTCTTGAGGCATACCACGATTCATGTTTTGTGGTCGTGGTTGTCATGGTTTTCTTGATCTCATGAAGTACAATTGATCCACCTCTTCATTTTCTCCATGAAATATTGCCTTTAGCCTAGGAAGAGATGGACAGGTGCTTGTGGAGTGACTCTGTTCACATATCGCAGAAGCCTCGATAGTACTTAGTGGACATTACTTTAGTGGGTTCTTATTCTCTCATTGAGGGTAGGAACTAGACATAACATTATTTGTTTCCATATGCTTCTATTTCTCCTGTAAAATGTCCAATAGTGAGGACAGTGTGCTCAAGATATCAATCCTTAAGTAATCCAACAAGTTTCCAATTTCTGCTTTCGTAACTCCAACACTGGATGCCTTGAGCATTTGTATCCCCTGCCTATGCCTCATAGCTCCACATCAACACTTAATGCACAATTCATAGATGGTGTCGAATTCTTCCTTTGATATGTCTCCCTTTCCTACTACATTCAAAAGTTCCAAAGATTCCTCCCTTAGTGTCTGGAGAAAAATTGTCTTCAAGATGTCCTTATCCAGATCACTATGGCTAGATCTTTCCAAAATGTATTTTAAATGTTCCACAAATTCCTCCATGTTCTCATCCTCTTTATGCATAATCTTAAAGATTTCTTCCTTAACATATCGGGAATTGTTGTAGTCTTGATACTTTTCAAGTAAAATCGTCTTCATATCATCCCATGTAGTAATAGATTTCCCCCCTAAACCCATGAACCATCTCAAAGTTTTTCCCTTCAAAGTGGCATGGAATATCTTAAATTTTTGGGCACCAGAAATATAGTCAAACCCCCAATAGACAATGTTCAATTCAAACAAGAATGTGTCCTGACCTTCAGAAGAAAGACCATGAACCTTAGGTAATGTTGTCAAAGGAATAGGCTTTATAGGCACATCACCCCTGATATCTCCAATTGGGAACTCGGTCGAAGAAGTTGTAGAAGCCATGAATATCTTCCAATATTCACTTGGAATCTCAACAAGTTCTGGTCACCTTATAATGCATGGTTGAGCCTGTTTAACAACATCTCCTCAATCAAATGGTGCAGTGAATTCCCTCAAGTCTTCTTCTTCTTCTGAACTCATAATGTTCAATTCCCATGATCCTATGCTTGCTACTTCTTCTTCCTTGAATTTTGGTTCTGTTATTGGGGAAGGTTCTAGTTGTGAAACTAACTTCCCTCCAAATCTCACCCTAATAGCAGCTCGCACGATGCTCCTAACTTAGATTTTGAAATGATTTCTTGGATATAGGTAATTTTGCCTAGATCTTTACTTCCTGTTTTTGGGGATCTTCCTCTAACCCTTTTTTTGTATATTTGTTCATGCAATCCTAAAATAAAAGGAAAACATTCAAGAAAATTGAAATCTCAAGACCTGGAGCAGGGTGAAAACGTCCCTCACTAGGACGAGAGAGCAGTTCCTCCTATGAAAGAAACAAAACAATCTAATGCTTAGGACTTAGAGTAGGGTGAAAAAATTCCCTCCCTAGGATAAGAGAGTGGTCCTATGGTCAATATTGGTCGTACTTTCATACCTTCGATAGCCTCCCTAGAAATGGCACCAAAATGTTAGTGTTCAAGTATGAATCATGCAATTCACCCAATTCCACATTAATTGTCAACCCAAGGCTCAACTGTTTATTTCAAGGCTATCATGCAAGGTATATGCAAACCACAGTTTCCCTACCCAACATTGAGCATTCAATCATAACATAACAATGTGTAACAACAAGTTATAGCTGTAACAATAATCAGAGTAACAATAAGTTAAGACTCACAACAACACACTGAAATCATTACACAACATAAATAAACCTACACACACAACTAATCCAATAATGCCTAGTCAGGAGAGTGGGCCCAACTCCTTGATCAAGGTTGCGGCAAGATCAAGAACTATAAAATACTCAGAATATCAGAAATCATATTAATCAAAATAACATTACATAGGTCTACTGTTACAACTTAAAAATCTCGTATATCTCCAACGATGGATTTCCCAGCCCCATAATCACTACTTATACATTTCATTTAACAACTAACAGTGCCTAAGATTACAACAGTTGTCTTCCTACAAATACATAACACTTCTTGAGATATAACAGAATATAAACATAACACTTGTGTTGGTCAATAAGTTGAACCACCATTGCAGCTAATATCTAAAGATAGAGCTGCCAGCTCGATAGTCATCGTACCATGAATCATGTGCTTAATCATCATTCCTCCAAATCTGCATGGAAACTTAAGTTAGCAAGCCTCTTTTGGCAATAATCCCCTACGACTATGCTTCATTGATTAAAAATTCACAAAGACATGACAATAGGTATACCTTTACTGTTTAGAATACAAATCAACCAACAAGGACATGAAATGAGTACAAGAAAGGGATAAAAATGCGGGTAAAAAGTGGGAAAATTTAGAAACCAACAGTAACCAAGTTACATTATTGGGTTTTAAGAGTTTTTAGACCTACAACATTAAGCTCATTCTAAGCCTCTAAGGAAGGACATACATGCTTGTCATCACCTATTAGGAAAGATTCTTATTCCCTAGCCTTGTTAACCATGGCCACCTCTACCACATACATTACCA
This sequence comes from Pinus taeda, assembly GCA_000404065.3. NCBI lineage: Eukaryota > Viridiplantae > Streptophyta > Pinopsida > Pinales > Pinaceae > Pinus > Pinus taeda. Next base: position 90,243 of record APFE030440641.1, on the reverse strand, counting down.
CAAAAATAAACCTTAGAGGTTTGTGACACATAAACATGACAAGGAACCTCGAGGTCCTAGGTCCCAAGACATACAAATTCCCGTGAAGTGTCGAGGATATTTCCCATCCCCATACTCTATAAATCTTGGCTTCCTCTTATGATTTTCCTCTCTTACCTCCCAAGGTCCCTATTCGCATCATAATAGCCACATGGCCCTTCCCAAGGATGCCATGGGTCACTCAATTTAAGGCCACTTGGCCCTCCAAAACTGTCATTGTACCTACCATGTGTCATTCCACTTGCACACTACATCATCACCTTTCCATGTAATTATTCCACCACATCCCATCCTGGGTCCCACCGAGGTCCACATATACATGTAAAGCAACATTTTACATTATAATACTTAGGAGTTATGGAGGATCCCAACCTCCGGCTCTCTGTGTAATCTTGCCTCAACCCCTCTCTCCACAATACAATGTGTTGAATTCCCCAAGGGCCTGTGGTTGGTACATGAATGTTCCCATATCACAATGCAACAATTCTCTATTAATCTTTTCATCTTGCACCCCACTCCATCTCGGTGGAACACGTATAGGGATGACACCCACAAGGGTCATGACACGATAGGAATATCCCCGTCCATTAAAGGGAACACCTCTCTCTCTCTCTCTCTCTCTCTCTCTCTCACACACACACACACACACACACAAGCATGATTCCTTTAAATAATTTGATAGCCTAGGGCCAAGTGATACAAGTCATTTAAATACAATAAATTAACTAGTGAAGTAGGGATTTCACATATTTCTCACATTATGGCAATGAATAGGCAGCAATATTATCATAATACATAAGAATACATGTTCCTCATCAACGACACAAGTTATATAACAATAGAAATAGACATTACATTGAATTGAGATGCATAGTGACACTAGTAAGGAACTTATCTTATGAAGTAGATGATGAGAAACTAAGATTGGGACTTCAAATCTCCACCCAACCATAGGCTTAATGCACTACTATTCTTTCTTGTACTCAACCATGTTTGAGCCATATTCAAAGTCTAAGGAGGTAATTTTCTTAGAATTCCTCAACTAGTCACTTAGTTTTAAGGAACAAAGCCCATTTCTCAGGTGTTTCTCAATAGCTCCTAGGTATAACACCATAGTGGTTCTAAACCAACAATAAAACAACCCCAAGGTTCCAATACAACACATAGAGTATATATTTAGTCTTGGAGAGAGATATGTATAAATAAAAAGGAGGTTTATTAGCTTCATTACTTCTATAGGAGTAAGAGCACACTTGTCCAAAAATTCTCAGTGGTACTCACACCAGTATTCTTAGCCCCAAGGATACACTAGGTGTTATCATCCCAACTAAAACTAGGGTCCCTAAACCTATTAGTATGTTCTCAACCTAATAATCTCCAGTGGTTTATCATCCCTGGGTTAAACCATGGCTCGAGTGATTCTTAGAAAGAAAGCCCCACACATTTCTCAACTTAGCTATCACTAGAGCATGATTAATCCACCAAAATCTCTTTTTTCATTCAACACACGAGCATGCTTAGGCCTCAATGAGAAAATTACATGAACAAATATTGGCCTCCTGAACTTAGGGAATGCATAGGGACATCTACAAGCCTCCCTTAACATAATGAAATACATAGATAGTTACACCAACTTGTGCAAACATAGGGAATACATAGGCACATCTACATGCCTCCCTTAACATAAGGAAGCACACAAGAAATTAGACCATCCTACACAAGCATAGGGAATACATAAGAACATCTATAAGCCTCCCTTGACACAAGGAAGCATACGAGAAATTACACTAGCCTATGAAAACACAGGGAGTACACTAACAAGAGAAAACACTAGTACTTCATTCTTCTACTCAATGCCTCATGCCCCATCCTTCATTCATTCCTCCCTCTTAATTCCCCCTCTTTCCCTCCCTACTTTCCTCCTGTGTGTTGAATTTGTCAACACAATCTAAGAGGCAGTCTACAAATTTGTCCTATCTTTCAGGAGCCCATTCTCCTCATTAAATGGTTTCACAAAAATGGCATCCCTCCTGTTATCTCAAAATCAAGCCCTGGAAGGCTGCAGACTGGGAAGACTTCAAGTAATTGTTTCAAACCAATCTTTTAGCTAAGGCTTAGCCTCCTTATCCTGAGAGGTCTCTCTCAAAGGATTAAAGGTTTTATGATTATGATTATGATGGCTAAATCTTTGTGAAACAAATAGGAATGAGGCTGGTGAAATCAAAATTAACAAGCATCCATTGGGCTTATGGAGTCATATATCATTTAGTATTAAGAGTAGAATTGGCTTTGCAATGAAATCAAGGCATTTAGATTTCAATATAAACAGAGTACACCAAACACAACAGGACAGTCTATGAGTATATGAAGGAAATTAGAACACTGCAAGTGATTTCTAAGTAATAAAATACTCATAATACTGTAGACAACATGAAAATACAACAAGAGGAATTCATACATTGAAGTCTCTATGATTCTTGAGCAGCAGAAGCCAATACTGTATAACCAAAAGAAACAGAGTCTTTACATAAGCTTAACAACAGAGCTCTTTTACATAAACTTCCAACCCTTTGTACATTACATCTTATTCTATATATAGATCTCTTTACATAACTTATATTCCTCCTCAAGCATGAGGGGAATTCGAATTCATCCTACTATGACACATATTGATACTTAAACCTAACTATTAAATGCAAATGACACCTAACTAGCAATCCTAGAGACCTAATACTAGGAGTGTAACTCCTTATCATGATTACAACAATCTTATCTAAGCATTTAAAGCATTCTTTGACAAATTTCATCCTCAAGAATTCGAATTTGATGAAGCCTCCCACATGGTCATCTGACTGCTGAAGACAAACCCTAGAAATTAGGGAACATGTTTCCCTGTTTTTAGGTTTAGGATCCCTGAAATTTGCACGTGGGAAAGAGCCTTTATCTCCTCATCCATGACACATTTTTTGAAATTGAAGGATTTTTGTGTATTCAATGATGTCTAGAACAAAAATCTCTCTTGGGTTTTTAAAATACTTCTCCAGTTGTCCAGAATCTAACCTTGAAAAACACGTGTCAAACAGGCAAAATCTGTTATCTGAATTTTGGGTTTCAAAGAAAGCTTATTATCTCCCAACGGAAAACACTTATGAAGAACTTGAGATAGTTTATTGTAGATGGAGATTTTATGAAGAGAAAACTCATTTATAATTCCAAAATACCTTTTCATGTGACCAGACACTGATATTGAAAAAGACTGCTAAAACCAGAAGACCAAGCTTGACTTTCAGCAATTTCGTAGTGCAGGTTTAACCATAAATTCCTCCCACCTAAGAATGTATTTGAATAAAATGAAATAGGTTTTTTTATTTCAGCATGTTAGGAAGAAATGCCTCTTTCAGTTTGCAAAATTGAGTTCTCATCTGCTCAGGAAAGCTTATGGAAGTTAACTAGTAAAAACAGTTTTTCTACTAAAACAGGTTGCTTCAAGGGTTTCGTAGCGCGCTACGAAAACATTGATTTCGTAGCGCAAAATAGGATTTTTACATTGTCTACGCTACAAAAACATGGATTTGTATCTAGTTTCAAAATTTCTCCAAAATTATATGAGATATGACTTCTAAACACATGGTGAGGCTTCTAGGACATGGAATGAGGCTATCAAACTTTATTTGAAGATGGACATGAGACTCTAACCCTATGACTTAGAATCTAAAACATAAAAATGAGTTGACCATGACTTGACCATGACTGATACAAGAATTGAGAAACCATGTAATTTGTGCAAATTTTTTAAGGAAGTTTTACAGTGATAACACCTCCCAACAAGGATTTAGGTGATAACATAAATGTAATGTATGTGTTTACAAGCAACTCCTCCTCCTGCATACCTCTAAATCAGTGTCCCCTCTCAGCCATTCATCATTTATAATTAAGAATTATACATGAACTTATAACTCATAATAATATTTACAAGAGGGTTGACAAAAAGGGTTGTCATAAAACCCACCCCCTTAGAGGAACACCATCCTCAGTGTTATACACCCAAACACGCTATTTAAAAGAGAATTATATATCAACCTCTTTTGATTCAATTACATATACATTTATAATTAAAGTCATATCCACATTTGTTGAACCAAAAAAAAAAATGCATATGATACCCTCATTTGCTCAACCATCTCCCATGTGGCTTCCTCTGGTTCAATGTGTTTCCACTACACCTTGACCTGCTCTATACTCAATTATAGAGTGGAATATTCCTCTATTCTAGAATGCATAGAGGTTCTAGATGGGACTCTCCCTCTGGTTCTACCTATAACATAGAGAAATCAATCACATGATTAGCATCATATACATATCTTTTAAGTAAATAAACATGGAAAACATCGTGAACCTTTACTATAGGTGGTAAGGCCAGTCTATATGCCACTAGTCCTATTCTCTCTTAAACTTGAAATGGTCCACAAAATCATGGTTGCAAGTTGGAACATGACTCAATTCTCAATGAGTGTTTCTTTGTTCTGAGTTGGAGATACACATGATCCCCCACTTTGAATTCTTTGTGTAGACTATGCTCTTTTACGTAGCTCTTTTACCTGTCTTGAGTCTTCTTTAGTTTCTTCCTAATGGAAATGGTTTACTACTCTATCTCCTTCAGCATCTCTGGCCCAATGTGCAACTCTTTTCACAAGATAATTCTAGCTAATAGGAATGTTGCACCTTCTACCATAAAGAGCCCCAAATGGACTCATTTTCAATGATTCTTGATAACCATTATTGTAGGAAAACTCCACCAAAGGCAAGAATTCTTCCCACCTCTTTCTTTGGTGCATGGAATACATCCTCAAAATATCTTCCAGCACCCATTTTACCTTCTCATTTTTCCCATTTGTCTAACAATGATATGTTGTACTAAAAGAAAATTTTATCCCCAAGCCCAAAAAAAATCCTTCCAAAAATGAGAGATAAACTTTGCATCTCTATCAAAGATAATTTTCTTAGGTAGACTAGGTAACCTCACTATTTGTTTCATGAAAACTTGAGCAATATAATTGGAAGTATGGGTAGACTTAACAACCATGAAGTGAGTTGTCTTGCTCAAATTTTCTACCATGACCATGATGACATCATGATTTTTAGATGTTCTTGGAAAACCTATGATAAAATCCAAACAAATAACTTCCCATTTCCACTTTGGGATGGGGATTGGCTTCAACAATCTCGTTGGATGCTTACATTCCACCTTTACCTATTGGAATTCTAAGCACTTGGCTATGTACTCAGCCACTTCCTTTTTCATGCTTGACCAATAGTATTTCCTTTTTATAGTTGTTATCATCTTTCAATAACCATGATTACTAGAATATGGTATTTTGTGATTCTCATCCATAATTAGCTTCTTCAAATCACCCATGTTGGGTATATATGATCTTCCTTTAAACTTTAGTATTCCACCTTCCATAATGGAGTAGTCCTTTCTAAGTGCCCCTTCAGGTTCTTGTTATAGGTTCTCCTTTATGTGTTGATAATGCTAATTATCCTAAGTGCACTAACTACCATATTCTCCTTGATATTCACATATTTGATTTCAAAGTCGAACTCACTAATTAAGGCTAACCATCTTGCCTACCTAGTTATTAAGCCTAACTATCTCTCATTAATACAATTTTTATCTAGAGGTAATTCCTCCACATCTTTAGGGCATGAACTATTGCTCCCAACTCTAAAGCATGAGTCAAATAGTTTTTCTCATGCATGTTCAACTTTCTAGATTCATAGTAGACTACTTGTTACTCTTGCATAAGGACTCTGCCTAGCTTTTCTTTGCAAGCGTATGTGAACACTACAAAATCCTTCTCTAGGTTAGTGTAGTGAATTGGTTAAATATTTAAAAAATAATATGTATTCACTTATATATAAAAGTTGGATGAGTTTTGTGATGTGTGTAGGCATATTTGAAGATTTTAGGACAATCATATTTGGCCTCTAAGTCTCAAATTCGAATTTCATCTTAAAATTCTTAAAGATTTGAGGAATATTTGTGATAATTGGTTAAGCACATTTCATGGAGAAAGATCACAGAATTTTTCATAGGTGTCTCCTATCAAAGCTAGGAAATAATTGTGAGAGCATATGAAGAGATGATAATTGCTAGATTTCAACACATGGTTATAACCACATGAGATATTTCTGGATCTAGGAGAGATTTGTGGATATACATTTATGAATTATTTATCTTAGTTTTTGTATAAATGGGAGTGTCTTCTCCTCTCAAAAGGTGTGAAACATTTAGGACCTATGCTCATGCTTCACTGTAGATTTTTGGATGTTAAGGATTGACACTTTACTTATGATTGATGCAATGAATACCATTGTAATTCACTTTGATATGGTTGTGCTTTCATGATGAAATTTTATGTTTGATCAATAGTTTTCTCAACTTTCCACCTCTCATGCACTTTACAATGGCCACCTAATGAGTATGGGATGGAATCTAATGTTCCATTTTTGCAAGATAGATTAGTTTATTTTAAATTCATTTCAAGTATTTTGATTAGATGCATTGTTTACATTCTTTTATGCTTATTCCATTTATGTTCTTTTGAAAGTAAATTGCTATTGTTTTCATTTCATAGATTCATTAATTTTTAATTTGTTTATTTTTAGATTCATAGATAGTCATGAATGATTCTAATTTGGTAATGTACACATTAGTAATTTCAATTGATCTCTCACTGCGTTGAAATTAGGTTTCCTTTAAATTTCATAGCTTAAGAATTCAATGCTTTCTTAATATAGGATTTGCTACTTCCTAGATTAAATTTACTTTCAAGTCATTATAACAGATTTAATTTCATGTTGATAAGATAGATTTATTTTCCTATTGATCATATAGATTTACTTTCATGTCACTAGAATAAATTTATTTTCATGTCAATGGAGTAAGTTTACTTTCATTTCAATTTACATTTCAGTTTCATAGATTAAAAGATTGATTTCCAAGTTTCAATTTTAATACTTTTGAAAAAGAAAGTGTGTGCTACGCATCTTAGACATTTTTTATGAATAGGTTTTATTTAGCCTTTTAATTTCTTTAAATAGATTAGAATTTCCTTTTGAAATTGAAAGTTGATTCCTAGCATATATTATGCAAGTGTACTTCACAGGTATATGACCCTGTATTGAAATTTAATGCAAGTAATTTAACTCATAATTAAATTACCCAACAGTCATCGATCCTTAGAACTGATGCATGTGTCAGTGATTGTTTTAGATGCTCAAGGCTTTCCTAACATTCCAGTGTCCACTAGAATTTAATCCCTTTTCACTGCATTGTAATGATACCCAGACTTAGATAAATTCTTAGTATCCTACCAATCCCATGAATGATGTTATTTCAGCTAAATTTTGTGGATTTTTTTCCATTCCATAATTGCCTTAAAATTTTCTGTGTTAACTACCATGCCTTGCTTTGAGGCTATACATACCAAGTACTGAATCTAGGATTAAAAGAATTCACACTTGTTGAGATTTGTAGAAAGCTTATGTTTTATTAGCAATTGTATCACTGATGCTAAATGCTCTTCATGCTCTTATTTGGATTTTAAATAAACCAATATATCATTCACGAAGACAAATAAAAATTTGTCTAGATATGGATTGAGCATGTTATTCATCAAACAGATAAGGGTTGTTGGACCATTCATAAGCCCAAAGGAAACAACCAAAACTTCGTAGTGCTCATACCTAGTCCTAAATGTTGTTTTGTGAATAACCTTGTCTTTAATGTGCATCTAGTGATATCAAAACCTCAGATCAATTTTTGAAAATATTATTGCTCCACACAATTGATCTAGTAGATCATCGATCTATGAAACATATATATATTTTTAATGTTGGATTTATTAGCTTCCTGTAATCAATACACAACCTTAATGTTCCATATTCTTCTTCACAAATAAAACCAGAGCTCCCTAAGGTGATACACTCAACTTGATATAACCTTTGTCCAACATTCCCTTCAAATGTAGCTTCAGATATATTATTTTGGTGTACTCATTTTTATATCTTGTTGTTGTCCCAGGAAATAGTTCTATAGATAAATAAATTTCCTTGTGTGGTGGTAGTCCAGGTATTTCATCAGGGAACACATCTTCAAACTGTCTTAAAATTGGTTGTTCCATTAAGCTATTGATGTTACCTTCAGGATCTCTATTTATTTGAACAACAAACAATTTACATCCATTCTAGCTACATAATTTTAAATGCAATGCTATCAGTAGCCTAACTAATGTCAATTTTAATTTGAATTATAGAACAATCATTTCACCATCCTCATTAATAAATTAAATCAAATTTCCAAAACAATCGACTTTTTGCCTATGGCTATCCAACCTGACCATCCCGATGAGGATGTCATATGCGCCCAAAGCTAGAAAAAAATAGCTTTATGGCCTTGGGCATTCCTCCTACTACAACTAAGAGTGATTTTACTATGCTCTCAACTCATTTATTCACCCTTGTGGTCAGGTGGACCAACCATGACTCCTTGTCCACTTCCTTTTGTAATGCACATTTCTCAACCATCGTTAGACCTACATAACTAAAATTTGAACCAGGGTCAATTTAAATTGAAATAGTATGGTTTTTTATCATACCTTCCATTTCATAATTCATATATGATGGTTAGCATGCCTATTTTCCATTTATTCTTATATAAGTAAAATAATTTGATATGTGTCATTGACTATTTTGGCTCCTTAGACATAGTGCAATCCTGGGTGATTCCTTTGTATCTGAGGACAATCCCTCCATAAGTGGTCCTTTCAACACTCCCATCATACTATGGATTTCCTTCGGGATCCATCAACTTCTTCTCTAATAGTTTTAGAGGACTGGTCACAACCAGTGGTATTGACAAGCCTTGCACTTCCACCTTACTAATATCCCACAACCTTCTTCCCATTTCCTCTATAGAAAGGCTTCTTGTATTTGTATTGAGATTTATTCTTGGATTTCTTGTAGCAGAACTTCAGCTTCCAAATAGCATCCTCTAGAGTTTGTGGCTCATCAAACTCTATTCTACCACTAAAGTCTTGTAGCATTCCACTAAGACACCTTTGAATCTTTGGTTTCTCTTGCTTGAGGTAGGCCACGTACCTCAAGGATTCCAAAAATTTGGTTGTATATTCATTGGATGATACCTAGCCCATTTTTATTTCATAAAACTTCTTGGCCTCACTATCATAGTAGCTTCATACATGTACTTCTCCCATAAATATCTTTCAAATATCCTCAAGAACAACTCTTATTCTTGAATATTCTTAACATTATTCAATTCTTCCCACCAGATATCGGCTTTGCCTCTTAGGCTAAAGGAGCCTATCCTAGATTTTATATTTTTAGAGTAGTTATTGACTTTGAAAAAAAATCTTCATCCTTGTAGTCATGCTTCTGCTTCTTCATCCTGCTTCACCTCTCCATCAAATGTAGGATGCTTTGCCTTATTGAATTCTTATGTCATGGATTCCATTCTCTTTATTTTTTGTTGATATTTCCTTTTATTCTAGATAACTACTCACTGATTCCCATCCTTATCTCAAGAGTACTCAAAGGATTTCCACTCCTTGCGATCTCTTCACTTCCCTCCCTATGCCTCTTATTGGATCTGTTGCCTTGTGCACCATTAGCCTTCAACTTTGATATTTGAAGTCCTGATGAACTCAAATTAAGATTGTATTTGGATCCTAATTCATGCTTTTGGTGTCTATGCAAGTCTAATAGGCTTTACAATATGATTACATTAATTTCTACCTACCTTCTTGGGCTCTAACAAGCTTCTTAGTTTAAGCCTTTTAGATTCTCTATTCAACTCTCATTATTCTAAGAGAATCCATCTAATTAGGGGAACCTCCTTCTTTTCCTTTTCCACTGATTCCTCTTCATGTCCATGCTAAGTTCTATTAGTGCTATACTATAACATTCTGCTACACATTCCCTTTTCTCTTTTTTTATTCCTTGATATCCTCTTATTTGTTGCCACAAACACACAATTGTTAGCAAATCAAAAATATCAATAACATATTCATTATCACCTTGGTAATCCTACCATAAGCACATGGCTATGATGCTATATGAAACATTGATTTCAAAGTTAGTACATCTGTAAAAAGAACTTAACATGTCCATATTTCATTAATACAAATTTTCTCTCATTGAGTTAAGATACAAAGTGTGACAACTAAAGAACTTATCTTACGAAGTAGATGGCTTGGCACTAAGAGTGGGACATCAACACTCCACACAACCATAGGTTGACTGCATTTTTATTCTTTATTTTATCTAACCACCCATGAGTCATATTCATAGTTTGAGGAGGTAATTTTCTTAGGAGTCCTCAACTAGTCATTCACTTACAAGGAACAAAGCCTATTTATCAAAAATTTCTCCATATATCCCAACAATAACACCACAATGTCTCTCAACCAATAACAAAAAAAACCCTAGGATTTAAGATGATCATAGAGAGTCTTAGTTTAGTCTTGGAGAGAGATATGTATAAATGAAAAGGAGGTTTATAAACTATATTACGTCTTTACGAGTAAGAGCACACTTGTACAAAAATTCTCACCACTATTCTCATCTGTTATAGACATTTTTGGGCACATCAACCCCAATCATAAATGTCCATAAAATAAGGGCTCCTAAGTCCCTAAAAGTGTTGCTTCACTGCCTAAAGGAACAAGGTCAGCTGATTACATCATCTCCCAGAAGTTCTCCACTGAAAACTACTCATAAATGGTCAAAACTGGACCATACTGAAAGCTCAGTGTAGAGGTGCGATGCATATCACCTTCTTAGTGTACAAGGTGCAATGCATACTGAATTGCTCCTCTGTAGGGTGCAATGGTCAGGAATGGACAAATGGTAGGGAAAAAATGCGAGGTGGAAGATCATGGAATTTTCCAGAAGCTTCCCCTTTGACACTTGCCTCTCTGTTTTGGACCAGGGATGAGTAAGAGATCATCATTCTCCAAGTGGAAGCAGGAACTATCAGAGAGAAGACACTAATCAAGATCCCAGAAGATGACTCACCTATCTGTAATCATCTATATATGGATCCCTCATCACAAAGATCCAGAGGCTGGAATTTTGTATCTTATAGAGAAGTGTTGTTGGTTTTCTGGTGTACATTCATAGTGTTGGGTGATTTTTCTTTGCTTGAGGTGAAGAAGGGCTTCTAGCTGGAGGATGAGGTCAGAGCTCATGGTTGTAATCTTCTTGCTACCTTTCATCTGAATAAAGCTATTCTTGTTTCCTTCCATATTCTTGTGTACTTGTTTATATATGCTTGTATATGGTTAATGCACATCTGATCCTGCATTATTTATGAACTTAGATCCTTGTTTCTTGCATAGTATTATGTTGTTGTGATTCTACAGGTCTTTTTGAAGCTGAGCAGACAAAGAGCGAGTGGCAAAACTCTATCAAGAAGGAGAGGGAATCGAGCGCAAGACTCAGGTTGGCCCTCTTGGTTCTCCTCTCATCTATTTTCATAAAAGGAATCAATAGTAGACTTTGATTGTTTGTTTCTAAGATAGCCACCCATCTTAGTGGGAATAGCAGCATCCGTGTGGACATTATTCCCATATAACAGCAACGGTGCCAAAATGTTGAGGTATAAAAGGTGTCCTTTTAACTCCTATTTATCCTACATTAATTATCAATCCAGGTGCGATTTTCTATTTCAAGAGTGTACATAGTCTGAGGTGGTTAATTCAATCTAAGAGTAATGTTTTCCAATTTGCAGTATAATGCTTCAAATACAAGAGTAAATGGATGCTTGAAATAAAACCTACTTGTAATTTGAAAGAAACTCAATGTTGTGAAACTAAATCATTCACTTAAGAAATTAACAGCAATTATCAGTCAAGGATGCAGTAGCAATAACTCTTTCCTTTGTCAACTCATGTAAATGAAATCAAACATAAACACAATCCTCAATCTAAGAACTCTGAGTGTGATAGCCAATGGTGTTTACAGTTGTTGATCTTACACTCCACACTAAAACAACTAATTGGAAATAGCAAGAAATTAAATCAACAATGCTGCCAATAGAAATGGAATAAATACGCTAACTATAATAATGCTAAAAGGCAAAACCAAATACTTGCAGAAAGGAAATGAACAACAATGCTATTGAGTAGAAATGAACAGCAATTTGTAATGAATAGAAAAGTCAGTTTACTAGAATGAACAACGAAGCTTTATAATTGAAATGAACAGCATAACAATATAGTTTGCAGAAAGTAATAATCTTATTATGATGAAAAGGAACGACAATACAATTTAGTTACAGTTACAACAATTTATAAACTATGGAAACATACAACAGTAAAGTAATGCGATGAATGAAAACCAAACCAAACCATCACATGACTGTGATTATAAAGTAATGGTACAGATAGCAAGTGGATCCACCAGGGCCAGGCCCTTAGCTACTAGTGAAGCACTACTGGACTGCTTCAGTATAAATGAATGGAACAGCAACCGACTTATGTATTAATCATGTGAAAATGTTACAGGTAATTGTACTCTGTTTTAATCAACAAGAGTCGATGGTCAGAGACATATAATAGTGAATTATGAATAATGATAAGTGATCCCCCAATCTTTACAAGCACTGTCCCTTTTATACTAGACAGGCAAATAAAATAAGGAATAATAGATACATTGTAAAACAGCGATCCCTCAGGATCAAGAGATCTTGAGGGATAGGCTCCATCCTCTAACTCTATTTGATCCCTTTGTCTTCTTGTGCTGATGCTGCGATTTTCCATCCTTATCCTTAATTGTGTGCTCTGATCCTGATCTGCTTGTCTGGATACAACTCCTTGGTGAATGAACAACAATTACTCTATTTTGTCTTTTCCTTCAAAATGGTAGTTTTCCATTTCTTCTATTTTCTGCATGGAAAAATACAATAATTAATTAATTCGCAATAATCAATAACTCCCTAGTTTTTTCTATAATTCTTTGATATATTATCATCTTAGGAATAAAAGGAGTTATGATAAAAGGAAAAGATAAGGAAATAAATGGAAAATTCATTCCTTTTCCATAGCTCAACAAATATGACCTCACTTAACTTCATGTTAGTCAAATAATATCTAACTCTTATCTACGCAGGAAGCGGTTTACATGAGCACATGCAACCAAGCCAGTTAAGGGGATATGTTGGTCGATCAAATTAGCCATTTTTACCTACTTACAAGTATCCCTTTCCATTTACTTTATATCTCTTATGAGGTTCATTTATATCCCAATTAATGAAAAGTTATATCGTATTGGCCTGTCTTCTTGAATTGTCAATTAATGAAGTGGTAGTGATAGGGGAACAATACTTAGATGATTTGCTGACAAGATTCCTTGCAGATTACTCAACAATTCATACCAGAGATCGTTCATCAGAACAAAACCCTTCGAGATGTTGTCGACTACGGACTGGTGGCGTTATTTGAGAATTGAACCATTAACTGATCAAGTACCTGAATAGCTTGCAGAACTAGCTCTGTTGCTATATTTTCATTGTGTTTTATATTTGTCGAATTATTATATATTTTTTAATAGACAGTTCATCACAAATTTTGGGTTTGTTAAGTAATGTTATTCATGTAATGATGATTGTCTATAAGTATGGCACAACTGAGAAAGACTGGAGGATCTCCCTTTCATGTGTAAGAACATAAATTTTGTTTGTAATTCTTTTTTATGAATTAATGAGAGTATTAACATATAGTAACTCAATGTAGTCTATAATTCTCATCCATGAGCCTAATCGAAGAGTTGGGCACACTCTTTCGATCAGTTGTTATTGGATACAGTTCGCATGGATAGGTATGATTTTCAATTATATCATTAATGATTTATGATTGTTGTTTCGTTTATTTGTTGCTTTACTATGTTGTTGTTATTTCAGAATTGATGTTACTTCAGATTGTTGTTACTTAGAGTTGGTATTATTTAAGTTGTTGTTACTCGATTTGTAAAAGCCTTTGGGCCTTGTATTTTGTAATTTCTCAATTTTGGGTAGGGAACCTCTGGCCTGCATAGAACTTGCACAATAACCTTGAAATAATTAGACAGACCGCATATTCACAAATAAATGTAAGAGGGACTGAGTCTATAAACCTATATTAAGACCACAACACTAGCTATGGTTTTATGCATAGGTTTTGCACATGGCTTTGGGCATGATGGTTTTCTACCCATGGTATTTTGTAGATCTGGTCAAGGGGACTATGATTATGTTCTAATCGAGGGTATTTTATGAATTCTTCGGCATGTATATATATGTATCGTAACATTGAAAGGAATAAAATGAAAAATCAATCTGATAGTCCCAGTTTTGGTATATAGGGGAAAATCTTTATGTATATTTGTTTTATGTTATCGCCATTGTATGTTTTCAGTTTTTAAAAATTTATTTGCAGGTAATTTATATAAAGGGTTAAAACCTACAAATATGAGGAAATCTAACATATTGTGATTATACAAATATTGCAATATCAGATGTATAGACATTGCACTAAGGAAAAAAATCCTTTGATATATGGTATTATTCCTACATCAAGGACTTCTATTGCATCTAATTATCATCTGCAATAAAAGCATCTATCATTTATACATCGTAAGAGGTACCAATCCAATAGGTATTTAAGGTAAAGCATGCACGTAATTTGAATCCTCTCACACATTAAACAAAGGTCCAAAACTTAGCGCATATGGAAAGGAGTTGTTGAGCCCACCAAGGAAGTAAGAAAAAAACCTTTGATGTAATGTTGTTAACCAAATGTGTCTTCCTCATATAAGATTTCTATTATAGATACATTGGTTGATGTCTCTCGCCAAAAATTGTCCACAAGCAAAGGCACAATAATGATATGTTTAATAATATTTTTTCACTCACAATTGTTCCATCTCCAACGTTGGAAAATTGGTGTCACGAATGTTGTGATAAGATATAACATGTGGAATTATATATTTGACATTCTTGAACATCAATCCCCATATTCTAATTTGGGTAATATGATTTATTTCCAAACATACTCGGAAAAACATTAAAGTCTTCTAGATTTGCTTGAGAATAAGAGGATCCATCACGTTTAATAAATATGAGCTTCTCGTCCATAATTAGGTGTCAAGATCCAATCCTTTTGGCAATCTGATACATCGACAGTTTCACAAACTAATTCAATTATCCATCAAATAGTTCTAACTGCACCCACCATGATTGTGGATACTAAACAACGTATAAAAATGTAAAATTTTGGATAGATTCATTGATTTCACGGATTCATCGACTTCATTGATTCATCGACGGATGAGGTGATTCTCACTGATAGTGCTACTTATCCATTCCCCTTTGGATATTTCTTCAATAATCTCAAAAAAATATGCAATTTTTTATTCATGAAATAAAACAATGGAGTGCATTTTTTTTTAATTTATGAAATAAACAATAGAGTTGTCTATGGAGGTGGAGAAACGAATGGTCAAAAGTGGCCGAAATTTGGGTAAAAAATTTCAAAAACTCTTGTAGATACAATGTTTGAATCATGTTTTTGATGGTGGAAATGGATATAGCACCATTAAAAACTTCTAAAGCACTTAAAATTATGAAGTTTGATTATTTTTACTTAGATTTACAAAAATCCCTACGAGATTTTTTTAAAAATATGACTGGAACTTCCATAACTTTCAAGACAAAAAAGCATAATCTTTAGACTCCGGATAAAATAACCTGCCAAGAATGAGAATGGCAACCACATACTTTTAAGTGTCAAAATCCGATGCTCAGTGAGACCCGAGGCTGAGTGCGATCGACCAATGGTTTAGCTACAACATGGTCATGTTCCTGTTTCTGGGAAGAACAACTATTATGATAATGCATGAATGCTTTCCCAATGGGCCCCATTACACTCCAAGCTAGGGCATTGGACATTGGCAAATGCGCTTAAGAGTGGGCCGCAACGAACAAAATTGGCAAGCGGATGGCATGGGCCAAAGCTGCAAACTACCCAAATATAATGACGAGGATGCCTATAGATCAAACGACACCCATCCCTGCGCGTGACCAAACTACTTGCACCAAAATGTGCAGAGACCATGGAGGGTAGGCCATCTGTCACCATCACAGGCCTTCCACATGATATCATAACCTAAAATATGGAGTTGTTTATAATGCGACTTTTTGGAGATTCCGGTGATGGAATCCGGCGGAAGAAATGAGGTTAAATCTTGATTTTTAACAGTTAAAATGGTTTTTTAACTGCATATTTGGATTCAGCGCCCTGAAAAACCCCTGGGAGCCATTGATTGTGCAGAAACTAGCTATGAAACTTGGGATTCCAATGAATTGCTGCCGGATTTTGACCGGAAAAATCCGCCGGAAAAGCTTTCAAAAAGTCGCGTTATAGACTACTACCTAAAATATTAGACTCCCACTGTCCCACCATATGCAAAATGTTTTTGGGTGTCCTCACCCATCTCACTCATGGCCCACTATTACACCACATTGTCACCGCCCTCCATGGCAGTCTCCACGTGGACCCTCTGTGTCCCTCCATATGCAAAATGTTTTCGAGTGTCCTCACCCATCTCACTCATGGCCCACTATTACACCACATTGTCAACGCCCTCCATGGCAGTCTCCACGTGGACCCTCTGTGTCCCTCCATATGCAAAATGTTTTCGGGTGTCCTCCCCCATCTCTCATTGCCCACTATTACACCACATTGTCACCGCCCTCCATGGCAGTCTCCACGTGGACCCTCTGTGTCCCTCCATATGCAAAATGTTTTCGAGTGTCCTCACCCATCTCACTCATGGCCCACTATTACACCACATTGTCAACGCCCTCCATGGCAGTCTCCACGTGGACCCTCTGTGTCCCTCCATATGCAAAATGTTTTCGGGTGTCCTCACCCATCTCTCATTGCCCACTATTACACCACATTGTCACCGCCCTCCATGGCAGTCTCCACGTGGACCCTCTGTGTCTCTCCATATGCAAAATGTTTTCGGGTGTCCTCACCCATCTCACTCATGGCCCACTATTACACCACATTGTCACCGCCCTCCATGGCAGTCTCCACGTGGACCCTCTGTGTCCCTCCCCTCTGTGTCCACCTTATATGAGACATCACCCACCATGTCCACAACCACGTTTTCATTCTACCCATCCACTTCCTTTCAGATTTCTCAATCCCACCACTTAATACTCTATCTTGATGTCACAAAGGATTTGAGAGAAAAGCTACGACGCATGATAGGAAGTTGGAGGGAGCTTCTCGTCAAAGATATGCAATGGGTTTCACACAAAGATGCACAATAGTTAGTCGAGCCAAGGGTCGCAGAGAGAGACACACGTCATCCACTCATCGTCCCCTCACTACCTTAAGTCCTTTCATAGCTTGGAGCCAGAGAATGTGAAAGCACACTGCGTGTCCTCCGAGGGAAGTTGAGTTTCATTACATGTGGTATGTCAATTATTAAAGAACAATAAAGCGGATTAGTAACTCATTTAGTGATTATTTGTGCTAGACCCAAACCTCTAAAGCTACAAATTCTAGCCTAATATGAGTCTAAAATCTGTAAATCCAAGTTATGCTTCGAGTGTACTGGTAATTCTCCTCTCTAGGGACTCTATCCTACTATTTCCAAGTCAATTACGCATCTCTTAATCCTCCTTCTAGGGAATAAAGGAAATATTATATCCTTTCAAGAAGCCTAACCCCATGGAGAAATATTGTGACTTATGAAATACTAAAGTTGTAAGGTTATAATCAAGCTTGCATATCTCCCACATCTTTAAAATCACATCAATCAAAAACAAGTCTTGAAACCTACTCACACTAGTTGAAGTGTTATTGTGGTGAAGTTGGTAGAGCTATTAGT
Organism: Pinus taeda; assembly: GCA_000404065.3. Taxonomy (NCBI): domain Eukaryota; kingdom Viridiplantae; phylum Streptophyta; class Pinopsida; order Pinales; family Pinaceae; genus Pinus; species Pinus taeda. The sequence continues at coordinate 72,243 of APFE030440641.1, read as the reverse complement.
TAACACCTTCTCCCATGGTATTAGAACACGTGGCACTTCATTTATTATCTCTAACATTCCAAATCTTATCGAAACAATGGCTTCTTTTCAAATCAGCGAGGATTATGCAAATTCTAAAGGTGAAGGTGAGATAACTCACCATTTCAGTATCAATATTGGAACCAGAGGATTCCTACATCACCCCTCGAGCTAGAGAAATTCCCCCATGGTTCGATTAAATGAATTAATATGCTAGTCATGTATGCATAATTTGAAGGGGTCCAACCATCGCCTCTGGAGCTAAGGCATAATTTGAAGTAAGTGGAAGAAGAACTCCATCATCGAGCAAAATAATGCATTAGGAGATTGGAAATCCATTCCTTCAAGTAGGAAAAGGATAATGCTGACAGAGTCTCCTTCAAAAGGGCCAAAGTGATTATCTAGGAAAATATTATTAAGTTCACAAGTAAGAACTCAAAATAGTTAGACTTGGTGCAGGAGAGGATCAAAATGATTAAGATAATTCATAAAAAGGTAGAGATGCTCAAAGCGCATGTCGAGGGAACCTCAATCAAGATCAATTTAATAGCCAATTTATTGAATCATATGAATAAATAAGAATCTCAGAAGGAAAACTTTGACCACTTCCACTTGACTTCTAAAGTATCCACCTAGAGAGGAAACATAGGATGATAGTGCAGATAGAAGTGAATTCTAGCAGTGTGGCTGAAGAGGTGAACAATTTTAAAATAATATGTGAAGAATTGTGCAAGAAAGGATTACCACTATTCTTTAAGGATAAAGGAAACCTAATTCCAAAGGAGTTTATCTTGGACAACCTACATCTTACTGAGGTTAATAAGAGCAATGTCGAGGATGGATATTATACCTTGTAAGAAAAGGACTTCCCAAGTCTTTACAAGAAGCACTTTGAACTCTTGTTCATGTTGAAGTAACATTTCAAAGAGAAGGGAGAGATAAACTATGATCGTATAATGGACATGGCGATGGAAATAGCAGAAGCATGGTTGGGCAACATACCCACTGAAGAAGAGTGGAATAATATGTTGAAAATATATATATCAGTCCTATATGCAGGGTCAGTGTTAGTACCAAAGGTGGATTCTATGATAGAAAGTGAAAAAAGAAGCACCGTCAGCCACACTAATAGCTACATGTTTATTGGAATAACCAGTGCACTGTAGCACTCGACCCAATCAATGACCAAGAGTAAGAATGAAGGTTGTTCTGGGATGGGTGACCTCCTGGGAAGTCCTGGTTACCGGGTGCAAGCCCCGGAAGTGATGATTGATGCTATGTGATTCGTTCTCCACATTTCACTAGTTTCAATCCCACTTCTTCACCCCTGTGAGCATCACCCGATGCAATGAGTGCTAAGTGAACTATTCAAAAATCATGAGAAATTAGTCAGTTACGACTACCTCTCATGGAAATGGTCATACGTTTGAATGACTTACTTAACGCAGTTGAATCCCAAAATCATATCTAATGAAGGTTGTTCCCAACTAAGATAGAGATGCTATCAAAGCCAAAACTATAGGGGCCCACTCCACAGTCAAAAACGTATAGAAGAAGTAAGTTATAATACAACTATAAATTTTGTAACAAACTTGAGTGGTTTTCCAAAAACTCTAGTGTTTTAGAGTAGGGCCAAGCTCTTTGAGTGCCTATATATAAGCCTCATTTTTAAATGTAAAAGGGGGTAGAATGTTTGTTGTAGGGAAAACTTTGCCAAAATTGTTTGGTGAATTGTTGGGAGGTCTTGAAGCAATTTTGGGGAAGATTTTTGAAGTGACTCTTGGGCTATATGTTTTTCTCATCATGTATGTCTCCATGTCACCTTTATTTTGAAGCTTTCTACTAATGAAATGTAAGTTGATTCAATTTTAATGGAACTTTTTAGTTGTGATTCTGATATATAATGCAAATTTTGCATAATTGTATAAAGATTTTAGGTTGAAATGAATATTGGCATCAATATGTGTTAGGCCCCTATACTACTAGTGTAACCCCTTATTGTTATTACTACAACCCCCTTATTATATTGTTGTACCCATGTAGTCCCCATATTGTTATTATTGTGCCCAATAGAAGCCCACTATTGTTATTATTGTACCCTTACATTATTATTGTTATGTCGGCTCTGATTATATTATGACTCCTTAGACTCCGATATATAGAAAGGAGGTCTTGTCAATTGTATCATCGAAGAATTGTTCATTTTTGTAATTTAAAGGAGGTTGTCCCCTCAAAGAGGCTGAATTCTAAGGCGTTCAACTATCTTTTCTATCTTTTTGTGAGTTGGGTCCATAACATTTGGTATTAGAGCTATGGATTCTAGGGTTTCGCTATTCCAAATAGGACACCGTGGGATTTTTGCTATAACTATTTTGCTACAAAGTTTCAGAAGCTAAGAAAAAAACCCATTTAAGACGAAATCGGTCTAAACCTTCGCTCCAAATTTCAGATCCTGTCTCACTATATTTTCGGAGATATAGTCTGAGGAAGTTAGGCTTTTTGCAGACCCCCAAATTACATTCCAAATAGGTGACCTAGGGAAAATCGTCATAACCTTCTCTCTAGGCATCGGATTGAAATTTCGTTAGAAGTTACAAAAAGGGGACGGGCTGTAGTTTCTCGTATACATTTTTTAGATCCAAGGGTCGAAACAATGACATGTGACACGTCATACAAGTTCACTCTACTGAACTAGTCTATAATCAGGCCACCGTGGGAGATTTGGCATAGCTTTTCCTTGGAGAATCCAATTTGGATCAGACTAGTGGCATTGGAAAGAGGACGCAAAGGGCTACTACAAGTCGCAATTTTAGAACTGGAAGATCTGAAATTATAGAGTTACAGTTGTTTCAAGATCAAGCTCCTAAAAACAAGAAAAACCGAGATGAGGAAGTTTGATGGCAAGGATCCGGTAAATTGGATACTTCAGATGGAGCAATATTTTGATCTACATGGTGTACCACTATTACAAAAGGTATGTATTGCATCTTCATATTTAGAACCGGATCAGTTTTTATGGTATAAAGGGCTTTGTTCTCGTAAATGACTTGTTACATGGTCAATTCTCACAGAGGAAATGATAACACATTATGAGGATACAAAGAGCAACACCTTCTTTAGAGCAACACCACAACAATTGGAAAGAGTACAAGGGCTTTGTTACATAGTGGAAAGTAAAATTATGGCAACAAGGAAGTCTACCCCTCACAACTATAAAGATGGAAATTTTGCTTCTCCTAGCCCTCCACAACCTACAAGGGTTACACCACAAAAATTGGAAGAAAAAAGAAAAAGGGGTCTTTGTTATAGTTGTGATAACAAATACATTAAAGGTCATAAGTGTGATGAGAGGAAATTATTTTACATTGATTGTGGATAGGAGGAAGAAAAGGATCAAGAAACCTCAAAAGAAGAGTATATACACCAGGAACCAACCCCAGAGAAAGAAGAAATGAATCCGACCATATCTTGTAAAGCATTGGAAAGAATTACTACTCCTAAAACTCTCAAAATGGAAGGACATATCAAGAAGAAAAAGATGCAAGAAGTGAAAGATCACATCGAGAAAGAAGAAATGAATCCAACCATATCTTGTAATTCATTGGTCGGAATTACCACTCCTCAAACTATCAAGATAGAAGGACATATCAAGAAGAAAAATGTTCAAGAAGTGAAAGATCACATCGAGCATCAAGAAATGAATCTGGCCATATCTTGTAAAGGACTGGAAGAAATTACCACTCCTCAAACTCTAAAGATAGAAGGACATATCAAGAAGAAAAAGGTTCAAGTAGTGAAAGATCACATTGAGCATCAACAACAAGTTCTCCAACTTTTAAAGGGTAATGCCACTTTGGTGCAGAATCAAATGAAACAACAGGTAGATCAACATCACAGTGAAAAAAGTTTTGATGTAGGTGATTGGGTATTTTTACGGCTACATCTCAAGCAAGCTATTTATGAGAAGGAAATGTTGGCAATATTACATGCACTTAAGAAATGGCGACCTTACCCAATGGGAAGACACTTTAAGGTAAAAATGGATCATGATAGTATTAAATACTTTTTAGAACAAATATTATCTTTAAAAGAACAGAAAAAATGGGTCACAAATATGTTGGGTTATGACTTTGACATCATCTACAGAAAAGGGAAGAAATTTTTTGTTGCAGATGCACTCTCAAGAAAGAATGAAGATTGGGAAGCATTGTTTTATGCTATTTTTATTATCCAACCAGAATGGATAAACGAAGCAAGGGATGAATGGAAGAAGGACAAGGAAGTGTGGCCACTCATTCAAAAGTTGCAGAATATCCCAATTCAAACAATATTGCCAGAACTTGAAGAGGAAGGAAAAATCATATTGGAACCTGGAGCAGTCACAAATACAAGAACCCAACAGCTAGGAAATCGATCAATTTTAGAGTATCTCATCAAGTAGAAGAACTTACCCACTGAATATTCCATATGAGAGGACAAGAATTCTATACAGAAGCATCAAGAACTACTCGAGCATTAAGGACAACACTTTTTGAAGGAGGGTGCATGTTAGTTCCAGATACTACTAGTGTAACCCCTTATTGTTATTAGTACAACCCCCTTATTATATTGTTGTACCCATGTAGTCCCCATATTATTATTATTGTGCCCCATAGAAGCCCACTATTGTTATTATTATGCTCTTACATTATTATTGTTATGTCAACTCTGATTATATTATGACTCCTTAGACTCCTATATATAGAAAGGAGGTCTTGTCATTTGTATCATCGAAGAATTGTTCATTTTTGTAATGTAAAGGAGGTTTCCCCCTCTAAGAGGCTGAATTCTAAGGCGTTCAACTATCTTTTCTATCTTTTGGTGAGTTGGTTTCATAACAATATGATGGTTTTTTTTAGTTTTGAAAGATCTATCAAGTGAGTCTGAAGAGTATATTGGAGTTCTTGATATTTCTTAGAAGGTTTTTAAAAAGAATTAGTAAATTTTAAAAGTATGTGTTTCTAATGGATGAACTCTTGATTCCTCCTTTAAATTGGGTAAGGCTTGATTATCTATTTTTCATCCATATTTTAATTTTTCAAAACTTATATTTAATCATAAGGGTTATGAAAGCCCCTACTCAAAATTACTGGATGAAATACATCTTAGCAAAACACTTAATGTATGGTGATTTTTTCCCAACCTTTATTCCCAAATAATTCTCTAATTATCAATTAACTTAAGAAATATTTAAGACAAATTCAAAAGATTTTATTACATGCATCAAAGTTGCATTGAAGAACACTCAACAAGGGTTGAATTTAACAAGAACAACTTTTTGGGTTGTCTATTATTTTGATTATGTGTGTTACCTAATTACATTTGATAACTGAGAAACTAAACCTAAATTTGCATGAATATTTAACTTTATGGTTGTGATATAATTAATCATGGTAGTACCTTTTCTTTTGACATTTAAAGGGTAAAATGAAATGCATGTATCTAGATTATGTAATAGAAGTTTGTTATAATCATTGGTTCAGCCTTGAATTTCGCATTCATACACATAATTGATTATAGAAGCAAATTAATATATGATTTATCTTCCTGCTTTAACATCATCTTACATCAACTATCATTTGGAAAGAGAGCATGATCCAATACAATAAGAAACATCAAACACAAGTGATAACACTACAGCTGTAGGATGATCGTAAATAAGATTTGAATATGAAAATTTTCCATTAATATACTAGTAGATAAAACCACAATTATATGCTCCCATGCTTTATATTATGACACAATCTAGTGTGACTCTGGGGAGCCAACATCTTGTGGCAGCATTTCCCGAGATTATTTGACTTCGTTCCTTGCACGAGACAACATTTATTTCACTTTTATGGTGGAAAGATGTTGAAATTAGCAAGTTGTTCCCTCCACCTCACAACTCCATTTTTCCAACCTTCTTATCACCTCTTTTATTGATTCTTCCATCTTCTCATCTATCATACTCACCACTTGACTACAACGAGCAAGATCTTTACACTTCTCCATTGTATGTATCACACTTACCACGTGCTATATTAATAGACCTTTAGTTGTTTTATTGTCTCCTCTTTACACCAGCACACTCTAGCTTCATCAAGAAAAGATACCCAGAGTGATCCAAACCAAAATATTCTGCCTCTGATTTCAACCTCTAATTGGCTCATGTACACCTTGAATCAATAGTCTAAAACCTTACTCACTAAGCCCTCAAAAATTCAAACAATCGAAGTTCTACCTCTATCGTCAGCCTTGTTGATCGCCCAATTATCATACTCTGAGATTAGCCATACCAATGCCACACCTTTGAAGGTGGTGCATGAGCATATCAAGTCTCTCAGTCCTAGAAAAAAACTCCAATGTGCAAATCCATAAACATCTAAGAAAACTTGATCTCGTCTATTACAATGAACTTGATTCTACAATAGATTATGGCTAGACGAGGTCATCCCTATAATTTATAGAACCAACTGAATCAACCATTAGCTTGGGCGGTCGCGCGACACATCCCGCTAGATTTTCCCACGATGCTACATGATATGCCTAAAAACTATGTAAAAATGTTGTCTCAGTTCAATGGTGAATAGAGGAGAAGTGCGGAAGAGCATATCAATGCATTTAAGGATTTTACCAATAATTTCATTGTGTAATATGAAGACGCTTTTCAAGAGACATTTTTTACAGACCCTTGAGAGTGATATATGGAAATGGTTCCATACCCATCCCCCTAACTTGTTGCATTCTTGGGATGATTTGGAGACGACCTTTCAATCCCAATGGGGTGAGAAGAAAGATTTTCCATATTATGTAACCAAATTTTCAAGTGTAAAGAAGAAGTCATTATAAAATGTAGAGAGGTTCATGAAGATATTTAATAAAATCTACAACAAAATATCGAATGATATTAAACCCACCCCCTCCGATGCCATGGTGAATTATGTGGCTACTTTTCAGCTAGATTTCTCAATTATGCTTACGGAGAGATGACCTTGAAACTTATCTAACATGTAGTTTGATGCAACTAAGAAGGAAACTTAACTATAGCAGGGGAACTGAGAGGTTTAGAAATAATGGATGAGAATCGTTACCCATAAAGAGAGAGGGGAGGAAACCGAGACAAGGGTAAGAAAAAAATAAAAGAGGAACCTGATTAACCCACTTATCAAAAGGATCCATTTGAGGAAAGAATCAAAGAAACGAATTGATTGATAAATAATCTACCAAAGAAAGTTGGAAATATTTAGGCCAAGGGGTTGGGCAAGAATCCTAACCACCCTCCTTACAATGCATGTTTCTTCTGTAAATATTTCCACCCACAAAAATTGAACAAGGATAGAAGAGTTGAGGAACAACTTATACAATCCCCCATAAGGAGAGCACTCAACCTGCAAACTATCGAAAATCCAAATGAGTATGCATAAGATGGAGACGTAAATTGGGTAGGATACCAAGGTCCCACCTTTTACATTACTGAGAATGATTTTACACACACTCCCTTGCAATGCCTGAAAATCATATCCCATATGATTCTGAAAGGTATAAAGACTACAAAATACCACCCTCTCAATATTAGAAAGTAATAGAATGCATTATGGAAAAAATGTGAAGAACCTATTACCTACATCCTGGGACAGGAAGACCCATCATCACAATCAATTGAATAAACTAAAGAAACATGTAGTTTTGTCACTTGAACCTAAACCTACACAAATAGAAATCTTCCCACCTCCCAAATCCTTAATGAAAACACAATAACTCCTATTAAAGAAGAGGAATAATACTTGAGACCAAAACCCAACATCTACACGAGAAGAGATGCCTATAGACCCTACACCTCCAACTCCCCAAAGCCAACCTTTCAAGGAGGCAGAGTGAAAATTACCCCCTCTACTCAATCTTGAGCAAGAACTAAGAAAAATCAATGTCCCTATCCCTTTATTGGAACTAGCACAGAACTTGAATTACTAAATAGTAATAGAGAAAATCATGATAATACTTAAACATATCACCAACCATTACACTCTCAACATCCAAGAAGATCATTCGCACATGGATTATGGGCATCACATAGAGGAAGAACACAATTATAGTCCTCATTTCTACATTACCTTAAATGTTCACAATAAGTTGCTCCATAATTGTATGATGGATTTGAGGGCATCCCACAACCTCATGCCCAAATCAGTTATGGTAGAGTTGGGGTTGGACAACACCAAACCATACCATGATCTTTACTCATTCGATTCTAGCAGAGTAAGGTGCCTCGGTCTCATTAAAGACTTGGTAGTCTCCCTTAGCCAAATACCAAATACGAGTTTGGTCATGGATATAGTGGTAGCCCATAGATTTTCCTCATATGGTATGTTCCTTTCTAGATCATGGACTGGGAAATTAGGATGAACCCTTCAAATGGACCTGTAACATGCCATCATACCAATCTTTAAGGTATAAGAATGTAGGCTCTATAGAGAATCCAAGTTATTATATGTGATTAGCGATGCAAATAAGTCAAAAAACATATTGATCTATGACATTGAAGAATCGATGGGATGTTATAGCTTATTGATCATCTTGAATTTTCCATTGAGACAAAGAATATCCCCATTGAACAAGAGACAATATATCAATTGAATCATGTTTGGAAACTTCTCTTTGACGTAGCATCTTCCCGAGAAGGCAAGAAAGCAGGGATCATTTTGATACCACTCATGGGAGCAACATCTCACTCTCCTATAAACTAAAATTGATGCCACTAATAGTGTTCTTGAATATTAAGCATCATTCTGGGACTAGAGATAGCCTGTAAAATGATAGTGTAAAATATCATGGGGTTTGGGAATTCAAAATTAGTATTCCTGCGGATGAGGAATGTTTACATCACCAAGCACCCTCAAATGAGATCATACCAAAATGTTGTATGGGATATTATTGAAAATTATTTTGATGTTTTTAACATTACAACTATACATAGTGAAGATAATCAATTTGTAGATTCCTTGGCAGTTGCAAATAGCACCTTCCGCCTCCCTCTTGAGATGAAGTTTAAATGTGTGTTACAAATGTTCTTTTGACCATCTGTTCTATATGATCTCAAATATTGAAAAGTATTTGAGGATGACCAACAAATAAAATGGTTCTTTGAGCTCCTGGATGAGTTTTTAGAAATCAAACTTATTTCAAATGAAGAACTACTCAAAGATTATCAAGATGGATACTCTTACCAAGATGACAACAACAAGTTCCTAAATGAGGTCATAGGTAACGAAGTAATCCAACTCAACAATAATTTCATCCCCAAGGGACTTGTTCCTCTTGAGCAATTTTTTTATCAGAACGATCTAGCTACGAAGAGAGTATCTAATCTAGTAGACGTGAACGCACAAGAACATAACCTCAGAACAGAAGAAAATCCAGAAAAGGTAAAACTAGAAAAATCTTTGAAACCTCTCTGTAAAGAGAGGTACTTTGAGTTATTTCAACAATTTAAAGATGTTTTTTCTTGGAGCTATGAATATTTGAAAAATTACAATAGTTCCATTATTCAACATAGGATTCTGTTAAAAGAAAATAAAAATCCTTTTGTACAGAAAATTAGGAGATTTAATACCATCACAGTACCAATGATAGAAATGGAGATAAAAAATTTATTGCATGGAAATATCATAGTCCCACTGAGATACTCTCAATGGGTGGAAAAATTTGTACCAACTTGGAAAAATAACGAAGACGTTAGACTTTGTGTGGATTTCAGGAACCTAAATCAGTGCTCGCTGAAGGAAAACTATCCCCTCCCTAAGATGGATCACTTAATGAAAAAAGTGATAGGAGCATCCTGAATATCAATGATGGATGGATTCTCAGGTTACCATCCAATAACAATGCACCAAGATTGAAAAGACAATACTACATTCATGACCTCATGGGGTAACATTAAGTACGACAAAATTCCTTTTGGGTTGGTGAATGTAGGAGATAACTTTCAAAGGTACGTGTATAATTCATTTCTTAGAGAGATGTTAGTTCATAGTTATATATCAATATCACATTATTGTTTTCTCAAAATTCGACAATGATCATCTGCAGCATTTGAGGAAAATCTTCCTTAAGTGCAAAAACATTATCCTCTCAATGAATACCAAGAATTCATTATTTATATTACAAGAAGGAAAGCTACTTGGGAATATCATCTCAAAAGGAGGTGTCAAAATTACCTAGAGTAGGTAGAAGCCATTTCTAATATTGGTCTACCTTAGAATATGAAATAAGTTCACCCTTCTTGGGTAAGATCAATTTCCAACACACATTTGTTGCAAAATTTGCAAAACACTTAAAGTACATTACATGAATGCTCAAGAACAAAATGAATTTAGGTGGACCCTCAAAGGGCGAGAGTCATTTGAGTAATTAAATAGGTTCATTACAGAAGCCCAAGTCATAGAGAATCTTGATTTTTCCAAAGAATTTCAGATTTTCTCCTTTGCATCTATAAATATTGTTATCACTTAAGAAATGACTTCTAAATTCGGAGCATCAGTTCTATTCCAAAGGATTGGTGTTATTCTTGGTCTAGTCTTTCCATGGTTTCTTTAGTGTCTAAGATCTAGAAAAGAGTCTTGTTGGTATGGTCAAATAGGGTCAGCACTCCATTCTTGCCCATCACTGGTCCCACATCACACATTATTTCCATGTGTCAAGCTTGTGTCAAGGTTTACATTTTACATTTGTTCCTAAGTCATCATGCTAGATGGTGGTTAAGTCACTTTTATGGCTTTTAGAGTCTAAGTCATAGGGTTAGAGTCTCATTTCCATCATCAAATAAAGCTCATCAACCTTGTTTTACACTTTATGGATCTCATATCATGTTTTGAAAGTCATGTGTTTAGCCATTTTGAATTTTTTTTGAAACTTGCTACGAATCCACGTTTTCGTAGCACAGACAGTGTAAAAAACTAGTTTTGCGCTACAAAATCACTGAACTAGGAGTTTTCGTAGCGCGCTACGAAATCCCTGAAGCAGCCTGTTTCAGCAAAAAAATTGCATTTACTAGTCAACTTCCAGAAGGGGTCCTGAGCAGCTTAGAACTCAATTTTGAAACTTGAAAGAGGATTTTATTCCTGACATACCAAAATACAAAAACCTCTTTCAGTTTCTTCAAATTCATTCTGAGGTGGGAGGAATATATGGTTAAACTTGTGCTACGAAACCGCTGAAAGTCAAGCTTTGGCTTCTGGTTTTAGCAGTCTTTTTCAAGATCGGTTTCTGTTCACAGGAAAAGGTATTTTAGAATTATGAAGGAGTCTTATCTTCATAAACTCTCCAGAGACAATAACCTATCTCACTTTCTTCATAAGTGTTTTCATTTGGGAGATAATAAGCTTTCTTTGAGACCCTAATTTCAGAAAACAGATTTTTCCTGTTTGACACGTGTTTTTCAAGGACAGATTCTGGACAGCTGGAGGAATTTTTTAAAAAAACAAGAGAGGTTTTGGTTTTGGACAACATGGGATACAAAAACCTCCTTCAGTTTCATAAAATGTGTCATGCATGAGGATATAAAGGCTCTGTACCACGTGCCAATTTTCAAGGATCTAAACCTAAAAACAGGGAAACATGTTCCCTAATTTCTAGGGTTTGTCATCAGCAGTTGGGTGACCACGTGGGAGGCTTCATCAAATTCGACTTCATGAGGTTGCAGCTGTCAAATAATGCATTTAAATGTTTAGATAATGTTTTTGTAATCATAATAAGGAGTTACACTCCTAGTTGTATTAGGTCTCTAAGACTGCTAGTTAGTTGTCAAATTCATTTAAAGGTTTGTTTTATAGTTAGAATAGGTGTCACTGATGGAAAATTCGAATTTTCTTGATGAGGGATGATGGAATCCTAATTGTAAATGCTATATATGAAGCAAGAGGTCGAATTAGTAGGGGGGTGGGAGACTTTTTGGCTCAGCTACTGCTCTATGTGCAAACTGTGTATATTTTTAACCTAATGCAGATTTCTACTTAGACAACTCAAGATTCATGAAGATTTCTTGTATGTTCTTGTTTTGATGGCATCTTCCAATACTTACATTACAGTGGTGTTTACTTATGATACTCAGAACTCATCAATGATGCTCTGACTTCCTTCATAGATAAACTAACTATGTTTCATTGTTTTATATTTTCATTTCTGCACTTAAACTCTATAATGCCTTGACTTCCATGCTAGGTAGAATGTTTTGGCTTCACTACTCAGGATTCAAAGAGAGTTTTTAATGTCATATTGTCTCATGGATTTCCTCTTTCACTTACTTGCAGTGGTATGAATACATGTTACTTAGAACTCATTAATGATGCTCTAACTTCCTTCATGTATTCATAAACTGTGTTTCCTTGCATTGTATCTTTGTTTTGCTGATGCATAAAAACTCTCTATGCCTTGATTTCATGTTAAGCTGATCTTGCTGTGGTACTGAAACATACTTTGACTCCATAGCCCAATGGTAGCCAGCCTTCATCTTTCAACCTATAAACATATACAATCACAAACCATAGAGTTAGCCATCTATCCATATCTTTAATCAAAATCATTAACCCTTTGAGAGAGCCCTCTCAGGCTGAGGAGGCTAAGCCTCAGCCAAAAGTTGGTTTGAAATAGTTACTCAAAGTCTTCCTGATTAGCAGCCTATCAGGGTCTGATTTTGAGATAACATTTTGGTGCGTCTGCCGGGAGTCTGAAGATTATTCATTCTCGAAAACAAAAGACTGAACTTTTGAAGGTAGCAGGAGCTCAGAAGAATTTTCAAGGCTGCAATCTACCTTGGTGACTCCATTGTTGAAGAATTCGAAATTCATAGATTCATGGTGATTCCACTGGAGTTATGAAGGACCTAGATCCTACCATTCTTATTTCAAGGTATGCATGCATAAATTTTTCAGGAATTCATGGTTTCCCAAATCATTTTCCCAAGGATGCATATTTTCTAAGGAATGGTCCAAAATTCAATGGAGAAGATTTGAGTTTAACTTTGAATCATATATGAGATTTCTGTGATTTTACCGAGCTTCTTAGAATTAAACATGATGATGTTTGCATTATGTTGTTCTATGATTCATTTCAAGGGAAATGTAAACATTGGATTGAAAGCTTTCTTGCCAAATCTATTAAGTCATTTGAAGACTTTTGGTTTATGTTTTTGGAGGAATGGATAGATAGATCAGATGTGGTGGCAAACTCTCCTTCAATTCAAGGTTTCAAACAATGGAATGATGATCATATTAATGAAGAAATAGATGAAAATTTTTCTTTGTCCTTGTCTTCATTCTTAAAATCATTTGAGTGCAAGACAGAAGATAAGATGAAATTTTTGGATGAATTTGCTAAAGACATTGAGAAAGATATTGAACGTTTACAAAGTCAAATTCAATCATATAGTCTTCATGGTTATGATCATTCTTTTCAAAAGATTTCTATGGCAGCACACAAGGAGAGGGTGTTGCTTCCTTTCTCTTTCGTGATTGAGGAAGAGTACACTGTTATTGAAGATCAGTTTGCACAACCAAAAAGTTACGAGAATCATCAAGTTAATCATGTATTCTGGGATCCTATAGCTAAATACATGGAAGAATTTTACTCTCTAGTGTTTCAGTTTTTCTATGAAGATCAGAGGCAATTTCAGTGGCAGTGGTCATCACAATATCATAGTTGCTCTGAACTCCGATGCAGTCAAAAAATTCAAATATCAGATAAGACAAATGATTGGCTACATTGGAAATTTCACATTGATTGAGTTGAAAGAAGTTTGAAATTGATAGGGTAGGTAGGTAGGAAAATGCAAATAAGCTCAAGGTTGACTGAGCATTTTTGAGTGGATATAGATTTCTTTCTCCTACAGTGATCATCAAGCTTAAGCCTAAGGTGAAGGCCCAAGAAGCTTGAAGGGGATGCTTGCCAAGCAAATGTCTATTTGTCATAAGAAGATAAAGCACTGGACCTGTGAGTTCTTAGCGTACTACAGGAGCACACTATCCCAAGTGGAGCCATTGTTATCACTCAAGAAAAAATAGTTTAAATTCTGAACATCAATTTTATTTTAAATTTGTCAAAGGGTTGGTGTCAGTTTTGGGCCTAGTCTTTTCATCTTGTTTTAGAGTCTTGTTAAGAGTCTTGTTAGTATGTCAAATGTGGTCAATTCTCTATTTTAGTCCATCACTGGTCTCACACCGCACCTAAGCTCCATATGTCAATCCTATTTCAAATTTCATAGCGCAGAAACCTCGGTCTAGGTGATTTCGTAGCGCAAAACACCAATTTTGCACTAATTGCGCTACGAAATCGGGGATTCGTGCTAATCCATAGCAAATCTCACCCCAGCTGTCATATTTTCTGCAAGAAGTTTACGGGGATAGCATGTGCAAGGTCTTACATGTCGGTCTTGACGCGTGTTCTGTAGCCTTCAAATTTGATTCTTGCCTGTACTATTCAAATCGGGATTTCCATCCAAAACCAAATATGAAAATTCTCTATTAAGACCGAAACTTTTGATCCTGGTTTCGATTTGTGATCAATCTGGCAGTATGACTTCTGGGAAGAACGGGCTCTTGCCAACTTCCTTTATTTCTAATTTGCAAAATGTCTTGAAGAACAGAAAGATAGAAAAACCCCCAGAAGAAGACAATTCCAAATCCGAAGGAAGTAAATGCGGTAAAGGTGCTTCATCTTGAAACGGGTGTAGGTGCTGCTATAAGTTTTTGATCGTGCAATTGGTGTCAATGTTCCAAGATCACGCTTTCTCCCAGTGAAGGCAACTTTAGATTTACTACTTGTGCAGTCTATTTTGTATAAATTACTCATGGTTGCTGATTTCAATGTTAAAGTTGTTCAGCAGGCATTACTTAAAATGCTAGAAGGAACAGTTGTACATGTTCCAAAAAAGGGAGCTCGCAAACATCCTCGTGGTGATCATATTTAGATCGATACAAAGGATATTCCCTTTATATGTGGCAGGGCTTTCGTGGATCTAGAGAAAACGATTTCTGAGAGATGGCAAGATTCTTCTATTGGCTTTGGAGCGCCTGTATGAGCTAATATGAGGGCTAGTGGCCTGAAAAATGCTGCGGTGACATCATCCTTGCTAGAGTCTCAGTTAATGCACTTGTTATGTTTGTTGGCACTCCAGGTCATTATACTTCAAAATCAGCAAAAGCTATTCAACTGAGCAAAGCTGGAAGGCCTGCAAATTTTACGGACTCAATCATGGTGGCAAAGATACTTCGAGTCATTGGGACTATAAGAAAATGAGAGCATGACCAGAAAATTTGAGCTACTTCAGACGCAAAAGTCCCATAAACCTGTTTGCCAGATATTTCATCTGATCCCAGATCTTTCGATTTAAGAACCATAGCTTGCATGCTTTCCAAGTTGAGGTTTGTTTAATGCAATGAAAGATGGTCATGTTGGAAATCGTGAAAGGTTTTGTTCAATTTATTCATTTCTCATTCAGGAAAAGTTGCAGGGCATTTCACTGCTGCATGGCAATTATATAAAGCACAAGAAGATGTTGTAGCTGCTTGCAAAGAATTTGACATTAAAGTTATTCTATTCCACGGCCGTGGAAGAAGTATTGGGCATGGTGGTGGACCTACATATGTTGCCATTCAATCTCAACCGCTTGGTTCTGTCATGGGAACTCTTTGATCGACAGGCAATATCAGGGAGCGCATTTTTCATCTTTACACAAGGAAGATTGCAATCACTGGTAGCATTTGAAATTACAAATTTGACTTCACTTAGTTTTAAAAAGAGCAATGCAATAACTGCATCAGGCTTGCGTGCCTCAGGATACAAATAACAAAAATTTGTTCTCAAAAGGTGCATGCCTCGATTTTATCAATAAGGGTAAATGTGAAAGAGGTGCGAAGTGCAAGTTTCACCATAGTTTAGATGATGGTGGGAGTAGTGATTTGCTCCCACCCGGCATATGCTTTGATTTTGTTAAGAAGGATAGATGTGATAAAGGTGATGACTGCAGATTTAGCCATGATCCTGATGCTGGAAAGAAAAAGAGAAATACAGTGTCTAATACACATAAGCCCTGTTGGTTTT
Source organism: Pinus taeda (assembly GCA_000404065.3). Taxonomy (NCBI): domain Eukaryota; kingdom Viridiplantae; phylum Streptophyta; class Pinopsida; order Pinales; family Pinaceae; genus Pinus; species Pinus taeda. The sequence goes on along the minus strand of APFE030440641.1, from coordinate 56,112 downwards.
GCTTGTCAAGCCCTAATCTAGATACTCATCTTGTAGTGAGTGTAGGGGACAATTTCTACGGCACACTAGCCAAGGGTCCATTAGTTGAGGAACATGTGTTGATAGTTTCCATTGAACATTTACCTTCTACTCTTTCCTTGCCTTCAGATGTAGATAGTGAATTACAGAGGCTTATGCAGACTCTTAAAAGATATTTCAGGAAGCATGGAAATGCAATGATTGTATTTGAAAGGTTCTTGAGGCTAAGGACCACTAATCATGCTCATTTACAGGTTGTTCCCATACCCTTGTCCAAAGCATCAGCTGTGCGAAGTGAATTTTTAAAGGCAGGGAAGAAGTTAGGATTTGAGTTTGATATGATTACACCTGGAGAGAATGATATTGATGTCAGAATGTCATTGAAGAAAGTATTACATGGAGGAATGGACTATTTCTTTGTGGAGCTACCAGAGGGAACTGTATTAGCACATTCCCTTGCACCTGAAGAAAAGATGCTTATACAATTTGGATGTGAGGTACTAGCCAGCCTATTAGGAAAAACAGACCAAAGTGATTGGAGAGACTGTAAATACAGTAAAGAAGATCAACATGATTAATTAATTTCAAATATCCTCAAGGAAACAAAAAGTAGGAAAACAGGGGTAGTTTCCTATTTCTCAGCAGCAGTGAAGAGATAAGACAGTAAGGGCCAGCAAAGAGCTTTAAACATCCATCAAGGCTAAAGCTGAAGGAAACCACTTGTCAGAGAATGAATCTTGATTGTAATAAATGCTATGTTCAGCATGATGTAGAATTAGAATCCTATTTGATTTAGATCTCTAGAAAGTCCAGTTAGCAGTTTGTTACTTTCAATAGGTAGTTAGAATTTGAATAGGTGTCATAAGAAGTAGAATTTGAGTTCCCCTCATGTTTGAGGAGGAATCTCAGTTAGGTAGAAGAGCTCTATATATAGGAGAAAGAGAAATGTAATCAAGGTTGGAAATTTATTAGAAAAGCTCTGATATTTGGCTTCATGAAAAGACTCTGTTTTAGTAATACAAGATTGGCTTTACTTCTCAAGACTCAGGAGGGATTCGATGTTCAAAATGTGTTGTGTTATTCTTTTCCTAATATTTGCAGTGGTATGAATGTATAATCACTTAGAATTCATTGATAGTGCTCTAACTTCCTGTATACATTCATAGACTGTGTGGTCCCATATGTTTTTGGTATGTTCTGAATGTGTTGAATGCTGAATGCCCTGACTTCTATGTAAGGTTAATACCATTGTTATACTGAAATGATGTTGACTCCATAAGCCCAATGGATAGTTGCTAAATGTGTTTCCACCATTCATATTTTTACATTTGTTTCACAAGAGTTAGCCATCTTAACTATAATAAAAAAACATTAACCCTTTGAGAGAGCCCTCTCTGGTTGGGGAGGCTAAGCCTCAGCCTAAAGTAGGTTTGAAACAGTTACTTGAAGTTTTCGTGGTCTGCAGCCTTCCAGGGCCTGATTTTTGAGTACAGAGATCTTAGAAATTTCTAAAAATGAAGAGGAATTGGTCCAAATAAGTGAAAAATTCTTATTGTCAGAATGGTACAAGGATGTAACATTTGTTTTGCAGCATAATAGAGCCCCTGCTAATCTTTCAAAATCCAAAGCCCGGTTCGTCAAACTGAAATCTCTAAGATATTTTGTGTATGACCAAAATTTGTTTTGGAAATATGCAGGAGGGATATTGTTAAATTGCCTCATTGAAGAAGACGCTGATAAAGTAATTGATGAATTCCATAAGGGAGATTGTGGAGGACATCACTATTGGAAAGCCACTGCAAACAAGATCTTGAGGGCTGGATACTTTTGGCCAACTATGTTCAGAGATATCTATAAAAAGGTAGCTACATGTCATGAATGTCAAGTATTTGAAGGAAAGAGGAAGCTTATGCCACTGCCCTTGGTTCCTATATATGTTGAAGCGCCTTTCTAGCAATGGGGATTAGATTTTATAGGGGAAATCGATCCTCCTTCATCAGGTCAGCATCGCTGGATCCTCACAGCCACAGATTACTTTACAAAATGGATAGAAGCGGTACCGACAAGGCAAGCAAATGATTCAGTGATTATCTCTTTCTTAGAAAATAATATATTATCAAGATTTGGTTGTCCAATGAAGATTATAACTCACAATGCTCAAGCTTTTAAGTCCAAGAAAATGATTAATTTTTGCCATCAGTATCACATTTCTCTTGGACATTCCACTGCTTATTATCCGCAAGGAAATGGCCTTGCTGAATCATCAAACAAGAGCCTTGTAAGGATCATTAAGAAGCTGCTGCAAGAAAATAAGAAAGCTTGGCATTTGAAATTAAAGTATGCTTTGTGGGCTGACCATATTTGTACAAAGAGATCCATTGGAACATCACCATATGAGTTAGTATACGGTGCTGAAGCCATATTTCCAACATCCCCTGGAGTGCCTGTGATGAAGCTGATTCAAGGATTAGAGGAGGAAACAAATGCTGTACAAAGAAGAATCAATCAACTGATAGCTTTGCAGGAGAAAAGAAATGAGGTGTTTGACAGTCATCAACAAAATCAGAATAGAATCAAGAGAACATTTGATAAAAAGATCAAAGAAGTTACATTTTAGATCCATGATAAAGTATTGAAATGGGAAGCTAGAATTGAAGAGAAAGGTAAGCATGGTAAATTTGAAAATTTGTGGAAAGGGACATATCAAATTTATGCTTTTCATGGAAATAATACTTACATTCTGCAAGAGATTGATGGAAAACCATATGCTAGAGGACCTGTCAATGGCAGGTTCCTAAAGCATTATTATTGATCAAAATTCTACCAGTTTCTCACAACATTGTATATACCCGTTTTATCAATTTTTCTTTTGTTGCAAATAATGACAAGCTGAACAGAAAGCTCAAGCTCGAGGTGAAGGCCCAAAACGCTGGAAAGGGATGCTCGTCAAGCAAATCTATGTTTTCATAAAATGGACAAAGCACTGGACCTACGAGTTCTTAGTGTACTACAGGAGCACACTATCCCAAGTGGAGCCACTGTTATCACTTAAGAAATCTAATGCCAAAATTTCTCATACTAGCTTGATGATATAGGCCAGTGTTAGTCTAAGTTTGATTTCATTTTTTCTTAGAGTCTGAGTCTTAGGAGGTCGTGAGTCAACCATGCATTTTCATCTATCACTGGTCACCCTCATTCATCACCGATCTCATAGCCATGTGTCAGTTTGTTTTAAAAATCATTATGTACCACAAAGCCTTTTTAAGTGATTGTGTAGCGCATGTAACCGTTCTAAAGTTTTTTCGCAGCGCATTAATCCTGTTTGGCAGTTTTGCAGCGCAATAGTCCTTTAGGTGTTTTCGCAACACGATACGTTATTAGGTGATTTCGCAGCGCATAATTCAAAATTTACGCTGACCGCGCTGCGAAATCAGAGATTCGTGCATTCCGCAGCGAATCTTTCCCAACTGTCAAATCTGTTAAGTTAATCTATGGCTGCTTCATTCTTTGTCAGTTCATGTACTCCACATATCACGTCCAACCACCTATCTCCATTATCACAACCACTAGGTACGTTGATACACACGGAATACAAGTTCCAAGGAAAGCCACCTATGCTGATGATTGTAAACCTTGCATGAGAAACAAATCTGCAAGATTTGAATTTGAAAAAACATTGTCATCAAGCGAGGCAACTATCAGGCGAGGCAAAAATTCAAGAGAGGCAGAGTTTGCAGTTTGAACAGTGCTAGCATTCCCTGCCTACAGGTCACTGAATCTTAATGGAGGGATCAGTAGAAAGGAAAGACCACAGATTAGGCAAATGTCTGAGAAATGAGCCTGAAGGTTTGGATATAACCTTGAAGAATAGAGAGGTTGAACAGGCATTTAAACAAGCTGGATGTTGGAATTTTTGCAAAAAGCTCTAGGGAGGTCATGCACAAGTGACTAAAGAATTTGCACTGAATTTTACAGGATTAAACTCAAAGGTTGGTATGATGGAATTGCAGGTCTCACCAGACATGATATCCATAGTTATAGAGATTCCAAGAGGGCAAGAAAATTGGTTCAAGAATTTCAAATTTGACATGAACCCATGCAAAGAATTTCTAAAGAAGGAATTCATTAACTCGGATTTGAGCAAGTCTGTTCCTAGGAGCTATGTCAAAGAATCATATGCACATTTGCTCACCTATATACAGAAGTACCTGACCTGTGAAGGAAGATATAACAAAGTGTATTCGTACCATTTCAAACTTCCATTGCATTTCATAGGGAAGGCATCTATTGATCTACCTTTTTACTTATTCCGCAGTTTGAGTAAAATGTGTGACAAGGTGAAACTAAGAAAAGAGGCTTGTGAGACTTCTTTGTTTCACCATGGCCTGATTAAGTTACTTGTTCTACATGAACTCCAGAGGGTAGGTAGAGACTGGGATACATTCATATTCATGACCGGTTTCAAGAGCAAGATCGGTCTCAGCCCTCAAGCGGTGAAGGAACCTTCAACAACAACCAGTTATCAAGCGGAAACAAGAGCCAAGAGGGTTTCAAAGTTAAAAGCAAGGAAACAAGTTGGAGATTCTACCAAGCCACTGACTATTCAGGATACACCCCAGCAGTCAATTAAAGAAAAAACTCAGGTCAAAGAAACTGCACATGAATCAAGCATAGGTGGAGAAGTTCAAAGAAGAAAAACGAGGAGCCAGGTGGCAAAAGAAAAGGGTAAGTCCGTGGCTATTGAAGAAAGTCCTGTTTCGAAGGGAGATTTAAATGATTTATTGCAAGAAATTGACATTGAAGAGTCCCCACTAGTTCAAGTTAATTTGATACAGTCAGGAAAAGAGAAGGCTAAGAAGGTCAAAGCCTCAAAGAAACTTAAGTTTGATGATCAAGCTGAACAATTTGTTTTCAAAACCAGGAGACCCATAACAAGGAAGTTCAAACAAGTACAGGAGGTATCACCAAGGGCAAATGAAACAGGGGAGGAGACACAGCCTCATGAAAGAAAGGATAAAGGCAAAACAGTTGCCACTCAAAAAGAAGGCAGTGTGGAAAACTTGAAAAGGAGATTGGAAACTTCCAACTTTGAGATTGCTAGATTAAAGAAAGATGCTAGGAAATTTGCAGCTAAGGAGGCTTATTTTAACCAAATGCAAGCTCAATGGGAGGACCAAACTTTTAAAATTCCTAAAGTGGTTGATTTTAATGTTCAATTTCGTAGCTGGACTACTCCTGCAATAAAAGAAGCTTAATTTATCAGAAAAGTCAATATAAACCTCAGGTCTGGGATCAAAGTACTGAAAAAACAAGTTGAAGACTTAAAGATTCAATTGAACCAGCAAAAAGGATCTCCATAAAGAAAACCCACTTCAAGTAAGGATATATTTCAAAGTTTTGATAATTTTGCTTGGTATAATCTTTCCAAACATTCACATTCAATTTTGGAAGGTCTTGAAACAGCTGCAAGAATGTTATAATAGCAAAGTGCTCAAATAGCAAAGTTTTGGGTTGAAACTATGATTTTTGAAACAACTCAGTAGTTTCGTAGCACGCTGCTAAAGGTGATGACTAGAGCTCAGCAATTTCGTAGCGCGCTACGAAACTGCTGAAGCTAAATAATCCAATATCAATCAACCGGTTTTGAAGCATAAGCGGGAAATTTTGAAAGGGGAATATATACAAGGCATCATCTGAAGCTTCAACATTAAACCAGGTTAAGACAGGTGGAGAAAATATGGATTCGAATCCAACTTTAAATTTTTGTCATGAAGTGAGCACATTTACCACAGTACAAAATATGTCAAAACAGCTTGAAATAGTTTTTGCCTTTACACATAAAGGAGGTGGACAGCACATCAAGGACATGGCCATCTGTTACATTTTGGATAATCAAAGATGAAGGACATGCTTCTGTGGATTCGAAAATTGTAAGGCAAACTAAAGACCAATGAGCAAGGGTAGTTTCCAATGTTTCAGGACAATGGAGAAGATGTGGCATGGAAGACCAGCATGGAGCCTTGAACATCCATCACAGCCAAACTAAAAAGGGACCAGATGTCAAAGAACAAGAACCATTGTAATCAAGGCTATTATTAGCATAACATGATGTTAGAATCCTACTTGATTTAGATCTCTAGAAAGTCTAGTTGAAGTTTGTTACATTTAATAGGCAGTTAAAAGTTGAATAGGTGTCATTAGAAGTAGATTTCGAGTTCCCCTTATGCTTGAGGAGGAATCTCAATCAGGTAGAAGAGCTCTATAAATTGGAGAAAGAGCAATGTACAAAAGGTTGGAAATTTATTAAAAAAGCTCTGATATTTGGCCTCATGTAAAGACTCTGTTTTAGTAATACAAGATTGGCTTGGCTTCTCAGGACTCAGGAGGGATTCGATGTTCAGAATGTGTTGTGTTCTTCTTTTCCTAATATTTGCAGTGGTATGAATGTGTAATCACTTAGAATTCACTTAGAGTGCTCTAACTTCCTGTATGCATTCATAAACTGTGTGATCCCATATGTTTTCGTTATGTTTTGAATGTGTTGAATGCTGAATGCCCTGACTTCTATGTAAGGTTAATACCATTGTCATACTGAAATGGTATTGACTCCATAAGCCCAATGGATAGTTGTTAAATGTGTTTCCACCATTCATATTTTACATTTGTTTCACAAGAGTTAGCCAACTTAACTATAATAAAAAACATTAACCCTTTGAGAGAGCCCTCTCTAGTTGAGGAGGCTAAGCCTTAGCCTAAAGTAGGTTTGAAACAATTACTTGACGTCTTCCCGGTTTGCAGCCTTCTAGGGCCTGATTTTGAGATAACCTTGATTACATTTCTCTTTCTCCTATATATAGAGCTCTTCTACCTAATGGAAATAATGTGTGATGTGGGACCAGTGATGGGCAAGAATGGAGTGCTGACCCTATTTGACCATACCAAAAAGACTCTTTTCTAGATCTTAGACACTAAAGCAACCATGGAAAGACTAGACCAAGACTAACACCAATCCTTTGGAATAGAACTGATGCTATGAATTTAGAAATCATTTCCTAAGTGATAATTGTTATTTCAAATACAATCATTGCATTTCCATGCTTCCTGAAATAACTAAAACAAAGTCTTTACATGAAGCCAAATATCAGAGCTTTTTTAATAAATTTCCAACCTTGATTACATTTCTCTTTCTCCTATATATAGAGCTCTTCTAACTAACTGATATTCCTCCTCAAACATGAGGGGAACTCGAATTCTACTTCTTATGACACCTATTCAAATTCTAACTACCTATTGAATGTAACAAACTGCTAACTGGACTTTCTAGAGATCTAAATCAAATAGGATTCTAATTCTACATCATGCTGAACATCTTAAAACATGAAGCCAAATATCAGAGCTTTATTAATTAATTTCAAATATCCTCGAGGAAACAAAAAGCAGGAAAACAGGGGTAGTTTCCTATTTCTCAGCAACAGTGAAGAGATAAGAGAGTAAGGGCCAACAAAGAGCTTTAAACATCCATCAAGGCTAAAGTTGAAGGAAACCACTTGTCAGAGAATGAATCTTGATTGTAATAAATGCTATGTTCAGCATGATGTAGAATTAGAATCCTATTTGATTTAGATCTCTAGAAAGTCCAGTTAGCAATTTTTTACATTCAATAGGTAGTTAGAATTTGAATAGGTGTCATAAGAAGTAGAATTCCAGTTCCCCTCATGTTTGAGGAGGAATCTCAGTTAGGTAGAAGAGCTCTATATATAGGAGAAAGAGAAATGTAATCAAGGTTGGAAATTTATTAAAAAAGCTCTGATATTTGGCTTCATGTAAAGACTCTGTTTTAGTAATACAAGATTGGCTTTACTTCTCAGGACTCAGGAGGGATTCGATGTTCAGAATGTGTTGTGTTCTTCTTTTCCTAATATTTGCAGTGGTATGAATGTGTAATCACTTAGAATTCACTTAGAGTGCTCTAACTTCCTGTATGCATTCATAAACTGTGTGATCCCATATGTTTTCCTTATGTTCTGAATGTGTTGAATGCTGAATGCCCTGACGTCTATGTAAGGTTAATACCATTTTCATACTGAAATGATATTGACTCCATAAGCCCAATGGATAGTTGTTAAATGTGTTTCCACCATTCATATTTTACATTTGTTTCACAAGAGTTAGCCATCTTAACTATAATAAAAAACATTAACCCTTTGAGAGAGCCCTCTCTGGTTGGGGAGGCTAAGCCTCAGCCTAAAGTAGGTTTGAAACAGTTACTTGAAGTCTTCTTGGTCTGCAGCCTTCTAGGGCCTGATTTTGAGATAACATTTTGGTGCGTCTGTCAGGAGCCTTTAGATTATTCATTCCCGAAAACAAAAGACTGAACTTCTGAAGGTAGCAAGAGCTCAGAAGAATTTTCGAGGCTGCAATCTACCTTGGCGACTCCATTGTTGAAGAATTTGAAATTCATAGATTCATGGTGATTCCACTGGAGTTATGAAGGACCCAGATGCTACCATTCTTATTTCAAGGTATGCATGCATAAATTTTTCAGGAATTCATGGTTTCCCAAATCATTTTCCCAAGGATGCATATTTTCTAAGTAATGGTCCAAAATTCAATGGAGAAGATTCGAGTTTAACTTTGAAGCATATATCAGATTTCTATGATTTTACCGAGCTTCTTAGAATTAAACATGAGGATGTTTGCATTATGTTGTTCTATGATTCATTTCAAGGGAAATGTAAACAGTGGATTGAAAGCTTTCCTGCCAAATCTATTAAGTCATTTGAAGACTTTTGGTTTATGTTTTTGGAGGAATGGATAGATAGATCAGATGTGGTGGCAAACTCTCCTTCAATTCAAGGTTTCAAACAATGGAATGATGATCATATTAATGAAGAAATAGATGAAAATTTTTCTTTGTCCTTGTCTTCATTCTGAAAATCATTTGAGTGCAAGACAGAAGATAAGATAAAATTTTTGGATGAATTTGCTAAAGACATTGAGAAAGATATTGAACGTTTACAAAGTCAAATTCAATCATATAGTCTTCATGGTTATGATCATTCTTTTCAAAAGATTTCTATGGCAGCACACAAGGAGAGGGTGTTGCTTCCTTTCTCTTTCGTGATTGAGGAAGAGTACACTGTTATTGAAGATCAGTTTGCACAACCAGAAAGTTACGAGAATCATCAAGTTAATCATGTATTCTGGGATCCTATAGCTAAATACATGGAAGAATTTTACTCTCTAGTGTTTCAGTTTTTCTATGAAGATCAGAGGCAATTTCAGTGGCAGTGGTCATCACAATATCATAGTTGCTCTGAACTCCGATGCAGTCAAAAAATTCAAATATCAGATAAGACAAATGATTGGCTACATTGGAAATTTCACATTGATTGAGCTGAAAGAAGTTTGAAATTGATAGGGTAAGTAGGTAGGAAAATGCAAATAAGATCAAGGTTGACTGAGCATTTTTCAGTAGATATAGATTTCTTTCTCCTACAGTGATCATCAAGCTTAAGCCCGAGGTGAAGGCCCAAGAAGCTTGAAGGGGATGCTTGTCAAGCAAATGTCTGTTCGTCATAAGAAGATAAAGCACTGGACCTATGAGTTCTTAGCGTACTACAGGAGCACGCTATCCCAAGTGGAGCCACTGTTATCACTCAAGAAAAAATAGTTTAAATTCTGAACATCAATTTTTTTTAAATTTGTCAAAGGGTTGGTGTTAGTTTTGGGCCTAGTCTTTTCATCTTGTTTTAGAGTCTTGTTAAGAGTCTTGTTAGTATGTCAAATGGGGTCAATTCTCCGTTTTAGTCCATCATTGGTCTCACACCTCACCTAAGCTCCATATGTCAATCCTATTTCAAAGTTCATAGCGCAGAAACCTCGGTCTAGGTGATTTCGTAGCGCAAAACACCGATTTTGCACTAACTGCGCTATGAAATCGGGGATTCATGCTGATCCATAGCAAATCTCACCCCAGCTCTCATATTTTCTGCAAGAAGTTTACGGGGATAGTATGTGCAAGGTCTTACATGTCGGTCTTGACGCGTGTTCTGTAGCCTTCAAATTTGATTCTTGCTTGTACTATTCAAATCAGGATTTCCATCCAAAACCAAATCTGAAAATTCTCTATTAAGACCGAAACTTCTGATCCTGGTTTCGATTTGTGATCAATCTGGAAGTATGACTTCTGGGAAGAATGGGCTCTTGCCACCTTCCTTTGTTTCTAATTTGCAAAATGTCTTGAAGAACAGAAAGATAGAAAAACCCCCAGAAGAAGACAATTCCAAATCCGAAGGAAGTAAATGTGGTAAAGGTGCTTCAGCTTGAAACGGCTACAGGTGCTGCTATAAGTTTTTGATCGTGCAATTGGTGTCAATGTTCCAAGATCACGCTTTCTCCCAGTGAAGGCAACTTCAGATTTACTACTTGTGCAGTCTATTTTGTATAAATTACTCATGGTTGCTGATTTCAATGTTAAAGTTGTTCAGCAGACATTACTTAAAATGCTAGAAGGAACAGTTGTACATGTTCCAGAAAAGGGAGCTCGCAAACATCCTTGTCGTGATCATATTCAAATCGATACAAAGGATATTCCCTTTATATGTGGCAGGGCTTTCGTGGATCTAGAGAAAACGATTTTTGAGAGATGGCAAGATTCTTCTATTGGCTTTGGAAGACCTGTACGAGCTAATATGAGGGCTGGCAGCCTGACAAATGCTGCGGTGACATCATCCTTGCTAGAGACTCAGTTGATGCACTTGTTCTGTTTGTTGGCACTCCAGGTCATTATACTTCAAAATCAGCAAAATCTATTCAATTGAGCAAAGCTGGAAGGCCTGCAAATTTTACGGACTCAATCATGGTGGCAAAGATACTTCGAGTCATTGGGACTACAAGAAAATGAGAGCATGACCAGAAAATTTGAGCTGCTTCAGACGCAAAAGTCCCATAAACCTGTTTGCCAGATATTTCATCTGATCAGATCTTTTGATTTAAGAACCATAGCTTGCATGCTTTCCAAGTTGAGGTTTGTTTAATGCAATGAAAGATGGTCATGTTGGAAATCCTGAAAGGTTTTGTTCAATTTATTCATTTCTCATTCAGGAAAAGTTGCAGGGCATTTCACTGCTGCATGGCAATTATATAAAGCACAGGAAGAAGTTGTAGCTACTTGCAAAGAATTTGACATTAAAGTTATTCTATTCCATGGTCGTGGAAGAATTATTGGGCGTGATGGTGGACCTACATATGTTGCCATTCAATCTCAACCGCTTGGTTCTGTCATGGAAGATTGCAATCACTGGCAGCATTTGAAATTACAAATTTGACTTCTCTTAGTTTTAAAAAGAGCAATGCAATAACTACATTAGGCTTGCATGCCTCAGGATACCGATAACAAAAATCCGTTCTCAAAAGGTGCATGCTTCGATTTTATCAATAAGGGTAAATGTGAAAGAGGTGCGAAGTGCAAGTTTCACCATAGTTCAGATGATGGTGGGAGTAGTGATTTGCTCCCACCCGGCATATGCTTTGATTTTGTCAAGAAGGATAGATGCGATAAAGGTGATGACTGCAGATTTAGCCATGATCCTGATGCTGGAAAGAAAAAGAGAAATACAGTGTCTAATACACATCAGCCCTGCTGGTTTTGCTTGTCAAGCCCTAATCTAGATACTCATCTTGTAGTGAGTGTAGGGGACAATTTCTACTGCACACTAGCCAAGGGTCCATTAGTTGAGGAACATGTGTTGATAGTTTCGATTGAACGTTTACCTTCTACTCTTTCCTTGCCTTTAGATGCAGATAGTGAATTACAGAGGCTTACGCATACTCTTAAAAGATATTTCAGGAAGCATGGAAATGCAATGATTTTATTTGAAAGGTTCGTGAAGCTAAGGACCACTAATCATGCTCATTTACAGGTTGTTCCCATACCCTTGTCCAAAGCATCAGCTGTGCGAAGTGAATTTTTAAAGGCAGAGAAGAAGTTAGGATTTGAGTTTGATATGATTAGACCTGGAGAGAATGATATTGATCTCAGAATGTCATTGAAGAAAGTATTACATGGAGGAATGGACTATTTCTTTGTGGAGCTCCCAGAGGGAACTGTATTAGCACATTCCCTTGCACCTCAATAAAAGATGCCTATACAATTTGGACGTGAGTTACTAGGCAGCCTATTAGAAAAAATAGGCCAAAGTGATTGGAGAGACTGTAAATATAGTAAAGAAGATCAACATGATTAATTAATTTCAAATATCCTCGAGGAAACAAAAAGCAGGAAAACTGGGGTAGTTTCCTATTTCTCCGCAGCAGTGAAGAGATAAGAGAGTAAGGGCCAGCAAAGAGCTTTAAACATCCATCAAGGCTAAAGCTGAAGGAAACCACTTGTCAGAGAATGAATCTTGATTGTAATAAATTCTATGTTCAGCATGATGTAGAATTAGAATCCTATTTGATTTAGATCTGTAGAAAGTCCAGTTAGCAGTTTGTTACATTCAATAGGTAGTTAGAATTTGAATAGGTGTCATAAGAAGTAGAATTCGAGTTCCCCTCATGTTTGAGGAGAAATCTCAGTTAGGTAGAAGAGCTCTATATATAGGAGAAAGAGAAATGTAATCAAGGTTGGAAATTTATTAAAAAAGCTCTGATATTTGGCTTCATGTAAAGACTCTGTTTTAGTAATACAAGATTGGCTTTACTTCTCAGGACTCAGGAGGGATTCGATGTTCAGAATGTGTTGTGTTCTTCTTTTCCTAATATTTTTAGTGGTATGAATGTGTAATCACTTAGAATTCACTTAGAGTGCTCTAACTTCCTGTATGCATTCATAAACTGTGTGATCCCATATGTTTTCGTTATGTTCTGAATGTGTTGAATGCTGAATGCCCTAACTTCTATGTAAGGTTAATACCATTGTCATACTGAAATGATATTGACTCCATAAGCCCAATGGATAGTTGTTAAATTTGTTTCCACCATTGATATTTTACATTTGTTTCACAAGAGTTAGCCATCTTAACTATAATAAAAAACATTAACCCTTTGAGAGAGCCCTCTCTAGTTGGGGATGCTAAGCCTCAGCCTAAAGTAGGAATAAGGTCCTGGAAGGCTACAGACCAGGAAGACTTCAAGTAACTGTTTCAAACCTACTTTAGGCTGAGGCTTAGCCTCGCCAACCAAAGAGGGCTCTCTCAAAGGGTTAATGTTTTTTGATTATAGTTAAGATGGCTAACTCTTGTGAAACAAATGTAAAAATATGAATGGTGGAAACACATTTAGCAACTATCCATTGGGCTTATGGAGTCAACATCATTTCAGTATAACAATGGTATTAACCTTACATAGAAGTCAGGGCATTCAGCATTCAACACATTCAAAACATACCAAAAACATATGGGACCACACAGTCTATGAATGTATACAGGAAGTTAGAGCACTATCAGTGAATTCTAAGTGATTATACATTCATACCACTGCAAATATTAGGAAAAGAATAACACAACACATTCTGAACATCGAATCCCTCCTGAGTCCTAAGAAGTAAAGCCAATCTTGTATTACTAAAACAGAGTCTTTTCATGAAGCCAAACATCATAGCTTTTTTTAATAAATTTCCCACCTTGATTACATTTCTCTTTCTCCTATATATAGAGCTCTTCTACCTAACTGAGATTCCTCCTCAAACATGAGGGGAACTCGAATTCTACTTCTTATGACACCTATTCAAATTCTAACTACCTATTGAATGTAACAAACTGCTAACTAGACTTTCTAGAGATCTAAATCAAATAGGATTCTAATTCTACATCATGCTGAACATAGCATTTATTACAATCAAGATTCATTCTCTGACAAGTGGTTTCCTTTAGCTTTAGCCTTGATGGATGTTTAAATCTCTTTGCTGGCCCTTACTGTCTTATCTCAAAATCAGGCCCTGGAAGGCTGCAGACCAGGAAGACTTCAAGTAACTGTTTCAAACCTACTTTAGGCTGAGGCTTAGCCTCCCCAACCAGAGAGGGCTCTCTCAAAGGGTTAATGTTTTTTATTATGGTTAAGATGGCTAAATCTTGTGAAACAAATGTAAAATATGAATGGTGGAAACACATTTAACAACTATCCATTGGGCTTATGGAGTCAATATCAATTCAGTATGACAATGGTATTAACCTTACATAGAAGTCAGGGCATTCAGCATTCAACACATTCAGAACATAACGAAAACATATGGGATCACACAGTTTATGAATGCATAAAGGAAGTTAGAGCACTCTAAGTGAATTCTAAGTGATTACACATTCATACCACTGCAAATATTAGGAAAAGAGGAACACAACACATTCTGAACATCGAATCCCTCCTGAGTCCTGAGAAGTAAAGCCAATCTTGTATTACTAAAACAGAGTCTTTACATGAAGCCAAATATCAGAGCTTTTTTAATAGATTTCCAACCTTGATTACATTTCTCTTTCTCCTATATATAGAGCTCTTCTACCTAACTGAGGTTCCTCCTCAAACATGAGGGGAACTCGAATTCTACTTCTTATGACACCTATTCGAATTCTAACTACCTATTGAATGTAACAAACTGCTAACTGGACTTTCTAGAGATCTAAATCAAATAGGATTCTAATTCTACATCATGTTGAACATAGCATTTATTACAATCAAGATTCATTCTCTGACAAGTGGTTTCCTTCAGCTTTAGCCTTGATGGATGTTTAAAGCTCTTTGCTGGCCCTTACTGTCTTATCTCTTCACTACTGTTGAGAAATAGGAAACTACCCCTGTTTTCCTGCTTTTTGTTTCCTCGAGGATATTTGAAATTAATTAATCATGCTGATCTTCTTTACTGTATTTAGAGTCTCTCCAATCACTTTGGCCTGTTTTTCCTAATAGGCTGGCTAGTACCTCACGTCCAAATTGTATAGGCATCTTTTTTTCAGGTGCAAGGGAATGTGCTAATACAGTTCCCTCTGGGAGCTCCACAAAGAAATAGTCCATTCCTCCATGTAATACTTTCTTCAATGACATTCTGACATCAATATCATTCTCTCCAGGTCTAATCATATCAAACTCAAATCCTAACTTCTTCCTTGCCTTTAAAAATTCACTTCGCACAGTTGATGCTTTGGACAAGGGTATGGGAACAACCTGTAAATGAGCATGATTAGTGGTCCTTAGCTTCAAGAACCTTTCAAATACAATCATTTCATTTCCATGCTTCCTGAAATATCTTTTAAGAGTATGCGTAAGCCTCTGTAATTCACTATCTACATCTGAAGGCAAGGAAAGAGTAGAAGGTAAATGTTCAATAGAAACTATCAACACATGTTCCTCAACTAATGGACCCTAGGCTAGTGCGCAGTAGAAATTGTCCCCTACACTCACTACAAGATGAGTATCTAGATTAGGGCTTGACAAGCAAAACCAGCAGGGCTGATGTGTATTAGACACTGTATTTCTCTTTTTCTTTCCAGCATCAGGATCATGGCTAAATATGCAGTCATCACCTTTATCGCATCTATCCTTCTTGAAAAAATCAAAGCATATGCTGATCAGGAAGACTTTGAGTAACTATTTCAAACCAACTTTTGGCTGAGGCTTAGCCTCCTCAGCCTGAGAGGGCTCTCTCAAAGGGTTAATGATTGTGATTAAAGATATGGATAGATGGCTAACTCTATGGTTTGTGATTGTATATGTTTATAGGTTGAAAGATGAAGGCTGGCTTCCATTGGGCTATGGAGTCAAAGTATGTTTCAGTACCACAGCAAGATCAGCTTAACATGAAGTCAGGGCATAGAGAGTTTTAATGCATCAGCAAAACAAAGATACAATGCAAGGAAACACAGTTTATGAATACATGAAGGAAGTTAGAGCATCATTGATGAGTTCTAAGTAACATGTATTCATACCACTGCAAGTAAGTGAAAGAGGAAAGCCATGAGACAATATGACATTAAAAACTCTCTTTGAATCCTGAGTAGTGAAGCCAAAACATTCTACCTAGCATGGAAGTCAAGGCATTATAGAGTTCAAGTGCAGAAATGAAAATATAAAATAGTGAAACATAGTTAGTTTATCTATGAAGGAAGTCAGAGCATCATTGATGAGTTCTGAGTATCATAAGTAAACACGACTGTAATGTAAGTATTGGAAGATGCCATCAAAACAAGAACATACAATAACTCTTCATGAATCTTGAGTTGTCTAAGTAGAAATCTGCATTAGGTTAAAAATATACACAGTTTGCCCATAGAGCAGTAGCTGAGCCAAAAAGTCTCCCACCCCCCTGCTAATTCGACCTCTTGCTTCATATATAGCATTTACAATTAGGATTCCATCATCCCTCATCAAGAAAATTCGAATTTGCCATCAGTGACACCTATTCTAACTATAAAACAAACCATTAAATGCATTTGACAGCTAACTAGCAGTCTTAGAGACCTAATACAACTAGGAGTGTAACTCCTTATTATGATTACAACAACCTTATCTAAACATTTAAATGCATTATTTGACAGCTGTAACCTCATGAAGTCGAATTTGATGAAGCCTACCACGTGGTCACGCAACTGCTGATGACAAACCTTAGAGATTAGGGAACATGTTTCCCTGTTTTTAGGTTTAGATCCTTGAAAATTGGCACGCGGTACAGAGCCTTTATATCCTCATGCGTGACACATTTTACGAAACTGAAGGAGGTTTTCTTAGCCCATGTTTTCCAGAACCAAATCCTCTCTTGGTTTTTTAAAACATTCCTCCAGCTGTCCAGAATATGTCCTTGAAAAACATGTGTCAAACAGGAAAAATCTGTTCTCTGAAATTAGGGTCTCAAAGAAAGCTTATTATCTCCCAACTGAAAACACTTATGAAGAAAGTGAGATAGGTTATTGTATCTGGAGAGTTTATGAAGAGAAGCATCCTTAATAATTCCAAAATGCCTTTTCCTGTGAACAGAAACCGATCTTGAAAAAGACTGCTAAAACTAGAAGCCAAAGCTTGACTTTTAGCAGTTTCATAGTGCAAGTTTAACCATATATTCCTCCCACCTCAGAATGAATTTGAAGAAACGGAAAGAGGTTTTTGTATTTTGGTATGTTAGGAATAAAATCCTCTTTCAGTTTTCAAAATTGAGTTCTCAGCTACTCAAGATCCCTTCTGGAAGTTGACTAGTAAACGCAGTTTTTCTGCTGAAACAGGCTGCTTCAGGGATTTCGTAGCGCGCTACGAAAACTCCTAGTTCAGTGATTTCGTAGTGAAAAAATAGTTTTTTGCACTTTTTGCACTACGGAAATGTCGATTCGTAGCAAGTTTCAAAAAAATTTCAAAATGGCTAAACACATGACTTTCAAAACATGATATGAGATCCATAAAGTGTAAAACAAGGTTGATGAGCTTTATTTGATGATGGAAATGAGACTTTAACCCTATGACTTAGACTCTAACCCTATGACTTAGACTCTAAAAACCATAAAAGTGACTTAACCACCATCTAGCATTATGACTTAGGAACAAATGTAAAATGTAAACCTTGACACAAGCTTGACACATGGAAATAATGTGTGATGTTGGACCAGTGATGGGCAAGAATGGAGTGCTGATTCCTATGGCAGCACACAAGGAGAGGGTGTTGCTTCCTTTCTCTTTCGTGATTGAGGAAGAGTACATTGTTATTGAAGATCAGTTTGCACAACCAGAAAGTTACGAGAATCATCAAGTTAATCATGTATTCCGGGATCCTATAGCTAAATACATGGAAGAATTTTACTCTTCAGTGTTTCAGTTTTTCTATGAAGATTAGAGGCAATTTCAGTGGTAGTGGTCATCACAATATCATAGTTGCTCTGAACTCCGATGCAGTCAAAAAATTCAAATATCAGATAAGACAAATGATTGGCTACATTGGAAATTTCACATTGATTGAGCTGAAAGAAGTTTGAAATTGATAGGGTAAGTAGGTAGGAAAATGCAAATAAGATCAAGGTTGACTGAGCATTTTTCAGTAGATATAGATTTCTTTCTCCTACAGTGATCATCAAGCTTAAGCCCGAGGTGAAGGCCCAAGAAGCTTGAAGGGGATGCTTGTCAAGCAAATGTCTGTTCGTCATAAGAAGATAAAGCACTGGACCTATGAGTTCTTAGCGTACTACAGGAGCACGCTATCCCAAGTGGAGCCACTGTTATCACTCAAGAAAAAATAGTTTAAATTCTGAACATCAATTTTTTTTAAATTTGTCAAAGGGTTGGTGTTAGTTTTGGGCCTAGTCTTTTCATCTTGTTTTAGAGTCTTGTTAAGAGTCTTGTTAGTATGTCAAATGGGGTCAATTCTCCGTTTTAGTCCATCATTGGTCTCACACCTCACCTAAGCTCCATATGTCAATCCTATTTCAAAGTTCATAGCGCAGAAACCTCGGTCTAGGTGATTTCGTAGCGCAAAACACCGATTTTGCACTAACTGCGCTATGAAATCGGGGATTCATGCTGATCCATAGCAAATCTCACCCCAGCTCTCATATTTTCTGCAAGAAGTTTACGGGGATAGTATGTGCAAGGTCTTACATGTCGGTCTTGACGCGTGTTCTGTAGCCTTCAAATTTGATTCTTGCTTGTACTATTCAAATCAGGATTTCCATCCAAAACCAAATCTGAAAATTCTCTATTAAGACCGAAACTTCTGATCCTGGTTTCGATTTGTGATCAATCTGGAAGTATGACTTCTGGGAAGAATGGGCTCTTGCCACCTTCCTTTGTTTCTAATTTGCAAAATGTCTTGAAGAACAGAAAGATAGAAAAACCCCCAGAAGAAGACAATTCCAAATCTGAAGGAAGTAAATGCGGTAAAGGTGCTTCAGCTTGAAACGGCTGCAGGTGCTACTATAAGTTTTTGATCGTGCAATTGGTGTCAATGTTCCAAGATCACGCTTTCTCCCAGTGAAGGCAACTTCAGATTTACTACTTGTGCAGTCTATTTTGTATAAATTACTCATGGTTGCTGATTTCAATGTTAAAGTTGTTCAGCAGGCATTACTTAAAATGCTAGAAGGAACAGTTGTACATGTTCCAAAAAAGGGAGCTTGCAAACATCCTCGTGGTGATCATATTCAGATCGATACAAAGGATATTCCCTTTATATGTGGCAGGGCTTTCGTGGATCTAGAGAAAACGATTTCTGAGAGATGGCAAGATTCTTCTATTGGCTTTGGAGCGCCTGTACGAGCTAATATGAGGGCTGGTGGCCTGACAAATGCTGTGGTGACATCATCCTTGCTAGAGTCTCAGTTGATGCACTTGTTCTGTTTGTTGGCACTCCAGGTCATTATACTTCAAAATCAGCAAAAGCTATTCAACTGAGCAAAGCTGGAAGGCCTGCAAATTTTACGGACTCAATCATGGTGGCAAAGATACTTCGAGTCATTGGGACTACAAGAAAATGAGAGCATGACCAGAAAATTTGAGCTACTTCAGACGCAAAAGTCCCATAAACCTATTTGCAGGATATTTCATCTGATCCCAGATCTTTCGATTTAAGAACCATATCTTGCATGCTTTCCAAGTTGAGGTTTGTTTAATATAATGAAAGACGATCATGTTGGAAATCATGAAAGGTTTTGTTCAATTTATTCATTTCTCATTCAGGAAAAGTTGCAGGGCATTTCATTGCTGCATGGCAATTATATAAAGCAGACGAAGATGTTGTAGCTGCTTGCAAAGAATTTGACATTAAAGTTATTCTATTCCATGGCCGTGGAAGAAGTATTGGGCGTGGTGGTGGACCTACATATCTTGCCATTCAATCTCAACCGCTTGGTTCTGTCATGGGAACTCTTCGATCGACAGGCAATATCAGGGAGCGCATTTTTCATCTTTACACAAGGAAGATTGCAATCACTGGCAACATTTGAAATTACAAATTTGACTTCACTTAGTTTTAAAAAGAGCAATGCAATAACTGCATCAGGCTTGCGTGCCTCAAGATACAGATAACAAAAATCCGTTCTCAAAAGGTGCATGCTTTGATTTTATCAATAAGGGTAAATGTGAAAGAGGTGCGAAGTGCAAGTTTCGCCATAGTTCAAATGATGGTGGGAGTAGTGATTTGCTCCCACCCGGCATATGCTTTGATTTTGTCAAGAAGGATAGATGCGATAAAGGTGATGACTGCAGATTTAGCCATGATCCTGATGCTGGAAAGAAAAAGAGAAATACAGTGTCTAATGCACATCAGCCCTGCTAGTTTTGCTTGTCAAGCCCTAATCCAGATACTCATCTTGTAGTGAGTGTAGGGGACAATTTCTACTGCGCACTAGCCTAGGGTCCATTAGTTGAGGAACATGTGTTGATAGTTTCTATTGAACATTTACCTTCTACTCTTTCCTTGCCTTCAGATGCAGATAGTGAATTACAGAGGCTTATGCATACTCTTAAAAGATATTTCAGGAAGCATGGAAATGAAATGATTGTAGTTGAAAGGTTCTTGAAGCTAAGGACCACTAATCATGCTCATTTACAGGTTGTTCCCATACCCTTGTCCAAACCATCAGCTGTGCGAAGTGAATTTTTAAAGGCAGGGAAGAAGTTAGGGTTTGAGTTTGATATGATTAGACCTGGAGAGAATGATATTGATGTCAGAATGTCATTGAAGAAAGTATTACATGGAGGAATGGACTATTTCTTTGTGGAGCTCCCAGAGGGAACTGTATTAGCACATTCCCTTGCACCTAAAGAAAAGATGCCTATACAATTTGGACGTGAGGTACTAGCCAGCCTATTAGGAAAAACAGGACAAAGTGATTGGAGAGACTGTAAATACAGTAAAGAAGATCAACATGATTAATTAATTTCAAATATCCTCGAGGAAACAAAAAGCAGGAAAACAGGGGTAGTTTCCTATTTCTCAGCAGCAGTGAAGAGATAAGACAGTAAGGGCCAGCAAATAGCTTTAAACATCCATCAAGGCTAAAGCTGAAGGAAACCACTTTTCAGAGAATGAATCTTGATTGTAATAAATGCTATGTTCAGCATGATGTAGAATTAGAATCCTATTTGATTTAGATATCTAGAAAGTCCAGTTAGCAGTTTGTTACATTGAATAGGTAGTTAGAATTTGAATAGGTGTCATAGGAAGTAGAATTTGAGTTCCTCTCATGTTTGAGGAGGAATCTCAGTTAGGTAGAAGAGCTCTATATATAGGAGAAAGAGAAATGTAATCAAGGTTGGAAATTTATTAAAAAAGCTCTGATATTTGGCTTCATGTAAAGACTCTATTTTAGTAATACAAGATTAGCTTTACTTCTCAGGACTCAGGAGGGATTCGATGTTCAGAATGTGTTGTGTTCTTCTTTTCCTAATATTTGCAGTAGTATGAATGTGTAATCACTTAGAATTCACTTAGAGTGCTCTAACTTCCTCTATGCATTCATAAACTGTGTGATCCCATATGTTTTCGTTATGTTCTGAATGTGTTGAATGCTGAATGCCCTGACTTCTATGTAAGGTTAATACCATTGTCATACTGAAATGATATTGACTCCATAAGCCCAATGGATAGTTGTTAAATGTGTTTCCACCATTGATATTTTACATTTGTTTCACAAGAGTTAGCCATCTTAACTATAATAAAAAACATTAACCCTTTGAGAGAGCCCTCTCTGGTTGGGGAGGCTAAGCCTAAGCCTAAAGTAGGTTTGAAACAGTTACTTGAAGTCTTCCTGGTTTGTAGCCTTCCAGGGCCTGATTTTGAGATAACATTTTGGTGCGTCTGCCGGGAGCCTGAAGTCTATTCATTCCCGAAATCAAGAAGCTGAACTTCTGAAGGTAGTAGGAGCTCAGACATCTTTTTGAGGCTGCAAAACTACCTTGGCAACTCCATGTAACAAATTGGAAGGTGACTCCACTACTAGAGGATCAGTAGGTTGATGAAGTTTCAAAATGAGTTCCATTGCAAGGATGAATGCCAGGTATGCCCCTATGAATCGGTCTCATATCCCTGGTTTTCCAAATCCTATGCCAAAGGTTGATTGGTTAGATGATCTTCCAATGTTCAAAGATGAAAAGAAAGACAATGCTGCTCTTCATTTGGTTACGTTCCATATACATGTACGCAGTCTTAAGGTTCAGTTCCCTGAAGATTGTCTCATGAAGATGTTTATGACCACTTTAGAAGTAAAAGCATGGTCTTGGTATAAAAGCTTGCAAAATGGTTCAATATATTCGCTTGCTAATTTTCATGATGAATTCTATGAGATGTATAAAGAATGCCATCCTTCCTTATTGCTGGTCAAAAATTGTTGTAAACATTCTGCAAGTTTTATTCAATATTTGGAGGATTGTTATGATGATGATGAATTTATGGATGAAGAAATTTTAGAGGCTCTTCATAACAATACATTTCAACACCAAGAAGAAAGGATAACATCCCATGAAATGCACCATGAAGATCAGCAGGGGTTTACTTATGAAAATCATATTACATCCTCTGAGATTGATGTAGAGATGCAGCAGAATTGCCAGTCTTTTGATCATAAAGAGTATGAAATTGATTGCAAACACCAAGAAGAAGTACTGGAAGATATTTTTTATAACCCTCAGGCAGAGGAAAAGGTTGATCATTTATCTAATTCCTTGCAGCAGATTACTTCAAAGAATGATCTTAATAATGAAGAAAATTATATTGTTTGTGGGAATCATTTAGAAAAGCAGTTGGATAGCATATCAAATAAAGGTTGTGTGACTAAAGATCAGTTGTTAAAAGTAACAAGATGCTATGAGAATCATCAGACTAACCATGTGTTTTTGGACCCTATAGCTAACTACATGGAAAAGATTTATTGTTCAGGCTTCCAGTTATATTTTCATCTTGAAGAACAGTTACACCTCATGCTTCCTTGGTTATTTCAGTATTTGGTTTATTTTTGCTTCAAGCATAGTCAAGAGATTCAAGTGTCAGACCAGATCGATGACTGGCTTCATTGGAAGTTTCATGTTCCTTGAGCTACAAGTGGAGATTGCAGTTGATAGGGTAGGTAGATGCAAATAAGCTCAGGGTAGGTTGATTGAGCATCTATTTCAGTAGGTGAAGTTTGAATTCTTCTTGCAAAAAATCATTAAAGGCTTGAGGAGCAGATTGGGCAGAAGTTCAGAGTTTTATTCTAGAGAATGGATAGCAGCACTGGAGCTACAAGTTCTTAGTGTACCACAGGGGCACACTATCCCAAGTGGAGCCACTGTTATCAATTAAGAAATGATTTCTAAATTCAGAGCATCAGTTCTATTCCAAAGGATTGGTGTTAGTCTTGGTCTAGTCTTTCCATGGTTTCTTTAGTGTCTAAGATCTAGAAAAGAGTCTTGTTGGTATGGTCAAATAGGGTCAGCACTCCATTCTTGCCCATCACTGGTCCCAGATCACACATTATTTCCATGTGTCAAGCTTGTGTCAAGGTTTACATTTTACATTTGTTCCTAAGTCATAATTCTAGATGGTGGTTAAGTTTATTTTATGGTTTTTAGAGTCTAAGTCATAGGGTTAGAGTCTCATTTCCATCATCAAATAAAGCTCATCAACCTTGTTTTACACTTTATGGATCTCATATCATGTTTTGAAAGTCATGTGTTTAGACATTTTGAAATTTTTTTGAAACATGCTACGAATCCATGTTTTCGTAGCGCAGACAGTGTAAAAAACTAGTTTTGCGCTACGAAATCACTGAACTAGGAGTTTTCGTAGCGCGCTACGAAATCCCTGAAGCAGCCTGTTTCAGCAGAAAAACTGCGTTTACTAGTCAACTTCCAGAAGGGGTCCTGAGCAGCTAAGAACTCACTTTTGAAAAATGAAAGAGGCTTTTATTCCTAACATACCAAAATACAAAACCCTCTTTCAGTTTCTTCAAATTCATTCTGAGGTGGGAGGAATATATGGTTAAACTTGAACTACGAAACTGCTGAAAGTAAAGCTTTGGCTTCTGGTTTTAGCAGTCTTTTTCAAGATCGGTTTCTGTTCACAGGAAAAGGTATTTTGGAATTATGAAGGAGGTATTCTCTTCATAAAATATCTAGATACAATAACCTATCTCACTTTCTTCATAAGTTTTTTCAGTTGGGAGATAATAAGCTTTCTTTGAGACCCTAATTTCAGAGAACAGATTTTTCCTGTTTGACACGTGTTTTTCAAGGATAGATTCTGGACAGATGGGGGAATGTTTTAACAAACAAAGAGAGGTTTCGGTTCTGGAAAACATGGGCTACAAAAACCTCCTTCATTTTCGTAAACTGTGTCATGCATGAGGATATAAAGGCTCTGTACCACGTGCCAATTTTCAAGGATCTAAACCTAAAAACAGGGAAACATGTTCCCTAATTTCTAGGGTTTGTCATCAGCAGTTGGGTGACCACGTGGGAGGCTTCATCAAATTCGACCTCATGAGGTTGAAGCTGTCAAATAATGCATTTAAATGTTTAGATAAGGTTGTTGTAATCATAATAAGGAGTTACACTCCTAGTTGTATTAGGTCTCTAAGACTGCTAGTTAGCTGTCAAATGCATTTAAAGGTTTGTTTTATGGTTAGAATAGGTGTCACTGATGGAAAATTCGAATTTTCTTGATGAGGGATGATGGAATCCTAATTGTAAATGCTATATATGAAGCAAGAGGTCGAATTAGTAGGGGGTGGGAGACTTTTTGGCTCAGCTACTGATCTATGTGCAAACTGTGTATATTTTTAACCTAATGCAGATTTCTACTTAGACAACTCAAGATTCATGAAGAGTTCTTGTATGTTCTTGTTTTGATGGCATCTTCCAATACTTACATTACAATGGTGTTTACTTATGATACTCAGAACTCATCAATGATGCTCTGACTTCCTTCATAGATAAACTAACTATGTTTCACTGTTTTATATTTTCATTTCTGCACTTGAACTTTATAATTCCTTGACTTCCATGCTAGGTAGAATGTTTTGGCTTCACTACTCAGGATTCAAAGAGAGTTTTTAATGTCATATTGTCTCATGGCTTTCCTCTTTCACTTACTTGCAGTGGTATGAATAGATGTTACTGAGAACTCATCAATGATGCTCTAACTTCCTTCATGTATTCATAAACTGTGTTTCCTTGCATTGTATCTTTGTTTTGCTGATGCATAAAAAATCTCTATGCCCTGACTTCATGTTAAGATGATCTTGCTGTGGTACTGAAACATACTTTGACTCCATAGCCCAATGGTAGCCAGCCTTCATCTTTCAACCTATAAACATATACAATCACAAACCATAGAGTTAGCCATCTATCCATATCTTTAATCAAAATCATTAACCCTTTGAGAGAGCCCTCTCAGGCTGAGGAGTCTAAGCCTCAGCCAAAAGATTGTTTGAAATAATTACTCAAATTCTTCCTGATCAGCAGCCTATCAGGGTCTAATTTTGAGATAACAAATACCATAGCTGCAGTTTTATTGCAAAAGAATGAAGAAGGGTTTGAGAAACCTATAACATTATTTATCCATGTCCTCAGGGATGATAATATTAAATACATCATCTAGGAGAAACATGCATATGCCATGGTAAACGATTTCGAGGCATTTATAGAATATGTGCTACACTCTAAGGTGATAACATATGTACCTTCTGCAGTAGTAAAAGTAATATTTGCTCAACCTGATAATGATGGTTAGTGGAGAAAATGAATAACAAATTCACAAGAACATGATATAGATATTAAGCCTACTAAGTTGGTCAAGGGTCAATGATTATCTAAATTGTTGGCCAATGTAAATCATGTTGCATTGGAAATGTGTACTAATGAATATCTTTGTAATGTTTGCGGAGAGGAGAATCCACAAGAACCGCCTTCTTTAGACGAACCGAGTCGACAAGAACCTCTTCATCCTAGAGGAGATAATTTGATCCGAACTTAAACGGGAACACAAAAATTTACATATATAACCATGAATATAGAGATGCAGAAAAAATAACACATCATTTCATTAATATCAAATACTGAAATATGATTACAAACATAATGGAAATAAACTAACTCAAACAATGGCAGCTTCTCTCTGAGAAGAGATGTAGTGGCTACATTCATTTGAAATGTGTTACAATTAGGCTCAATTCCTATTTATTATTGAAAAACAAGGGAAAACACTAAACAATAGAAACCCTAACTCCAAGAGATGTAACGACAAGAGTTTGTGGGCATGTTAGGGTTAGTTGGGCATCCAAATTCCCCGAGTCGTAATGTGGTCATATGATCTCCATTTGGCACGTATGCTACCTTGTTGGAAATATCTCTCTGATTTCTACAGGATTTGTGGAAGGCCCCACCCTATGGCCATGAGCCTATTGTGAACCTCAAAAAGACCCCATTTAGGGTGCCAAAACTGCTTCAGAAGTTCACGACCCGAAAAACTGTTGAAAATACTAAATGTCTCAAAAAAGAGAAAAATAGATGAAATAGACTAGAGGTCTAGGTGGAATAGGTGGGTAGAAACCAATAACCACCTGGATTAGTCCTCCCTCCTTAGGAGGTAATGGTACTCATTACATGCAGAGCCTCCATGAGGTGAGGAAATTTTTGCTGAACTTGGTCCTTGGTGAACCATTTTCCCTAGTGGAGTTGACCTGATTTGACAACTCAATATAGTTGGATACTCTGTTGGCGAGTGTTCTTGATCTCAGTGTCCATGGTCTGATCAGTTGTGGCATGTTCCATGTAGTATTGGTTTAAATTTCTTGGTGTCATTTGTTATACAATGTCAGATGTATCCAATAATGGTGGAAAGTATGGTTGAAGGTGGTCTACATTAAACATTGGGTGTGGACCAAGGAACAATGGAATTATGAGATTGATGGAGGTATACCCTAAAACCTTGGTGATGGTGTATAGCCCATATTAGAGTGGGCAAATATTACAATGGGATCTAGGGCGGTATTCCTTCTACAAATGTAGCCAATTTTTTTCGCCCACCCGGAACTTGTGTGACACCTAATGCTGATCATGGTGCTACTTGTACTTAGAATTGGATTTATCTAATATACTATGGACCTATCAGAGGATGTGCTGAATGAACTCAATGAATTTGTTAGCCCTGGCGGATTTCTACTAGATGTGAGTTGAGTCTTCTTGAGTAGCTACAATTTGTATGGCCACATCAATGGGATATAATAGCTGAAATCCTAGCCCTACTTGAAAGGGGTTGTGGCCCATTGAGCTATGGATATCTCTATTGTAGTTGGATTGGACACAAGGAATGATTTCATCCCATGCGTGTGGGTTCTTCAAGTTTCACATGTGCAAAATTGGTGTGATCATCTTGTTGATGACCTTTGTCTAGTCATCAGTTTCGAGGTGGAAAGTCATGGATATAGTAAATTTTGTATCCAACATCACCCAGAGACTTAAGCAAAATGAAATTAGGATTCTATTGTCTTGATCCTATACAATGGATTATGGGATCCCAAAGTGTAATGACACTCACTCAAAGAATATATTAGCTGATCTGAAATGGAGACCTAAAGGCTTCTTGTCAAGCTTACAAGAACCTCTCCCTCTCCAAAGATTATATATTCCGAAGATCTATGCTTATAATTGATAAATGCGGAATTAATAGAACTTGAGATAGGTGTATTCTTGTGTTTGTCCTTAATTGTTTATGTGTTTTGAGTTCATTTGCTTATGCTGAAATAAAACTCAGATAATAGTGAATAAAAGCAGCAAATAAGCAAACACATGAGACAACAATGTAATATGGAGTTCACCTTGAAATCTTGGGCTATGTCTCCTTGAGCTCTAATCAACTCAACTAGGCTCTTTGGGATCATGGTAAACTTCTTTTACAAGTTACACACTCAACTCCATTAGTTTACAACTGAATTTATGGGTTTAGAATACCATCTTATCCCGCTGGCTGCCCTCACTCTGCAAACTGGTCTAAGCTTCTCTAGACTTTACTTCTTCAGTCAGCGCTTTGAGCTTCCTAAGCTTTTGGCTTCTCTGACTCCCTCAGAATTGTCTTAACTATCTCTGGACTCCTTCTTCTATCTTCAGCACACTTTGGACACTAGCAACAGATGGATCACTTGATCTCTTAGTTGTTCTGCAGCTTCACTACAACATCATGGCTCTTAGAAGTCTATTTTGAGCTCCTTGGCTCTGCAGCTCTGCCTCCAACCCCTGGTGGCTTTGCCTCTACCTACTTTGAGCTCCTTGGCTCTGCAGCTCTGCCTCCAACCTCTGGTGGCTCTACCTCTACTCTCGACTCTGGCTCTTGGCTCTAGCTCTCTAGCTCTTGGCTCTAGCTCTGGCTCTTGGCTCTGGCTCTTGCTCTTGCTCTCAACTCTAGCTCTAGCTCTTGGCTCTAGCTCTTAGCTCTGGCTCTGGCTCTTGGCTCTGCCTCTCACGAGCTTCCGGGTTCACTCGACCTCCGAGCGACCATATGTCAATTCTACTCTCTGTGTTATCAAAGGTTCGATCAACCTAAAGGTGAATCTCAACAACCTTCAGTCGCTTTGTCAATTGACCTCCCTATTCTCTTGTAACACATCGGTTACAGTGCTTCATCATTGAAGAACCCGATTGTCTCCTCACAAGAATACGTTTACAAATGGAAAAGAACAAGTGGGTAGGAAACCTGGTCATTTTGCCTTCCTGTGGCCGAAATAACCAAATAATGGAATACACACGAAAACAAATCATGGAGTGTTTAATTGGACTTCAAATATATGCAATCACATCTATAAACCCATGGGGTCTATCATTCTAACACAAATCGCAATTGCATATGTGTATGGCCAAAAAACCCAATACACGAGAAATATACAGAAATCCTGTAAATCTGGATTTCAAAAGTTATGAAAACACGTTTATAAACTCTATCGGGTCCACCTTTCATCAGCATATCACAAGTCACATATTGCAATGTGCATTGGCCCTTTGTATCAGGGATCACCGATCTCCCGATCTCTGATCACTTCGATTGGTGCCTCATCGGCTATCGGCGCATCGGCCAATCGGCACTTCAGCTATTGGCTATCAACGCATCAGCCCATTGGTGCATCAGCCCATCGGCATATTTGCGGTCGGCATATTGCTGGTTCCATGGCCCATGGTCCTTATCCTTTCCTGATCAGCAATTGCCAATCACCGATCGGCGCTATCACTTGATCGACGCCATCGCATATTGGCAAGTCTCAATGCCATAGGTCTTGGTCCTTTCCCCATTGATTTGAGCGATGCAATATTTGCATATAAAGCCTTAAGCCCTTTTTTATAAGAATTTGCCTCCTTTTGTAAGGATAATGGCAATCTTCTTTTTGCGATAACTTCTTCATCCGAAGTCCATTTTAGCCCATTCAAATTGCATTAGACTTAGATTGAAGAGATCTATGCAATGGGACTATTTCTAAGAGCATCCCTTGACTTTCATTTTCCTCTGTGAGGAATATTCATAGACTTAAAAGTCTATTCAAGATCCATGTTGGATCATTAACAGTGGCCTTTGGTATGATACTCTTCTTACAAGCTGCCATAATATCCATATTATAGAATCTCTCGATGACCATGAAAACACAATCGTTGTCGTGATTAGTAGAAGGAAGGCCCGACATGTAATCCATGGATACGGATTCATAAGGTCGACTAGGAGTAGGCAGAGTGTTATCAGGAAATCTAGTGTCCACTCGGAGCTGCTAGTCCCACTAAGATGGGTAGCTATCTTAGAAACAAACAAACCAAAACTACTTTCACTTTCCTTTATGAGAAGTAGATAAGAGGGGAACAAAGGACACCAACCTCAGTCTTGCGCTTGGTTCCTTGCTTGGTTCCTCTCCCTTCTGACAGATCTTTTCTGCTCTTTCTTCATTCACCCAACTTCAAAGAGCACCTGTGGAATCAAAGCAACATAATACTATCGAAGAAGAGAGATCTACAATCATAAACAATATAGGACCAGATATATATTGACCACACAAATGCATATATCATCAAACATACAATAATGTGGAGAAAAACTTGAATAGCTTTATTAATATCAAGAATATCAAAGAGGATTACAACCCATTGTTCTGACCCAGTGTCATCCTCTCAGCATGAAAGCCCTTCTTCACTTCATGAAAAGCTTAGATCACCCAACACTATGATATTGCACCAGGAAACCAACAACACTTCCTTACAATATCCAAGATTCCAGCCTCCTGGATCTCTGTGATGAGGGATCCATATATAGATGATTGCAGGGGGGTGAGTCAGCTTCTGGGATTTTGATTAGTGTCCTCTCTCTGATAGTTCTTGATTCCACTTGGAGATTGATGATCTCTTACTCATCCCTAGGCAAATTCAGAGAGGCAAGTGTCACAGTAGAAGTTTCTGGAAGATTCCATGATCGTACACCTTGCAAACTATCTCTGCCATTTGTGTACTCTCACCCATTGCACCCTACAGAAGGGATTTCTAGTATGCATCACACTTTTTACACTGAGCAGGTGAGATGCATCAACCCTCTGCACTGGGTAGTCTGTATGGTCCAGTTTTGACCAGTTCTGAGCAGTTTTCCATGTATAACTTCTGGGAGATGATGTAATCAGCTAACCTTGTTCCTTTAGGGTGTGAAGCAACACTTTTAGGGACTTAGGAGACCTTGCTTTATGGACATGTATGATTGGGGTTGCAATGCCCAAAAATGTCTATAATAGTTGCCCCCTAAAGCATGAGGTTGTTAATCTTTTGATGTCAGGTGAAATGCTTTATCATGAGGATCCAAAGTTTTTTCGAGTTGGAAGGCGACCTGTAATAAGATACAATACAATACATTATCTTCATAATATTTTTCATGATCTAGTTGAGGCGAGCATTCCCATGCTTAGCTTTATAAATTCACTTTCATGTACATAGGACAGATAATTGTTTGTGTAGCAGACTGATGATTCGGACAGAGTCATCATCCTTTGATTTGGATGATCATCTGTTTGGCAATGATGTGCATTTTATGTCTTTATATTCCTGAATATATCGCAGCCCGGATGGATGAAACTAGATCCAGGGTCTTCAAAACGCGTTCTATATTCACTCGGAGTACAAGTCGATCCATGTGAAAAATGTTTTGTAGTCGAACATGGAAAGACATCGCCTGATTACCAGTCAATGATGTAAGATGTTAACAGGTGCAAGAGGAGTCACCAATAATGTTAATGATCCTCAAGGTACTACAGTACAATTCATGTGGTGTGAAAAAGGGACTTGGCATTGAACACCACGCAAAATCTTCTGGTCAAGGGCCATTGATGTAAACCTGTCGCCGAAAGTGAGAAACTTGCCATTGAAGCATGCAAGCTTCAAAGTACTGGGGTTGTTCCTAAGTCAACTTCTTGGATAATGAGCTGATGTTGACAAGAAGTGACCCGTCATATGAGGGCCTTAATTAATCCCGCATCTACGACATGGAACGGAGCAAATGATTTTGGAGGTGAAAATGATCTGATGATACAGGGTTCAGGGTGGTGGTCATGAAAGAATGGAGCGTGAATGTATTGCAGCGGGTGAGACATGGGTGAATTCTCTGAGCGACTTCTATTGAACATATCGGCGACACTGACGATGGATTGGTAGCGTTAACCCTAAAAATGGATGGTGTGATGGACCAATGGTGATATGACTAGTGAACGGAACAACCTAACCTGACTCGGATGCGGAGATAAAGTGTCATGTTCAAGAGCGAATTGCTACCAATAAAGTTTCTTCAAGTTTTCTTCCCAATTTTCCCCAGTCATTGCTAACCAATACCTCTTTATTTTTGTCAAGCTTGAGGAAGATAACATATTCTTGTTCTATAATTCGTCCTTCGAGCGAACCTGTCGCTATGTTTTAACGAGCCTACCGACAATGAAACTCGTTCTCATCCATTTGGACAAGTTTGTCGCTATTAGGTTTTAACGAGTTTAACGATAAATATAACTCGGTCCTTTTCAATTTTAGAGAGTCTGAAAGGGATGGAAAGAAAAATCCAATGATTTTTTTTCGTCATATAATCCCTTAAGTCCGAAAAAGAGTAAAATAATACGAAAGGGATGAATTTTCGATAGCTTTAATGAGCTGAACAAGACAAGCGCTCGATCTTTTTGCGTAATAATCCCTCAAGTTAAAAAAGATTAAAATCTAGAGGAGGGATAACACTTCTGATGACTTTAACGAGCTAGGAAACAACCAATCCTATGAGTTTAAAGGGTTAGAGGACCTACAAATTTAAAAAAATAAATGGTCTCTCTTCGCTTGCATGCAAAAAGGTTTGCATGCCCCCAGGTATAATGAAAAATTTCCAGGTTACCATATAGAAGCTCTTACTTTCGAAAGATAGTTTCCATTCATGTTGCAGATAGAAACACTTCATGGCTTAGTCCATTTGGACCTGGGTGGTTCTAAATCCAAACCTCCTAACCTTGACAAGGGAATCTTATTCTAGTCTAACTCCCTTTTCCTGTAAGGATGGGTGCTGGACTAGTCATTTTCCTTCCTGGAAACCTACTTTGTACCTAGAGTTTCCCTGCCGAAGCAGGCTAGGGTGCATACCCCTTGGGTTTCAGCCATATCCTCCTGAATCACTCTCACTCATCAGGTGGACAGACTGGAGATCGATGAGACATTCCTTGCGTGAAAAGACCATTTAAGGATGGCATTTGACTATTTGCCATGTGTGAACTGGGGAATGAAAATTGGTCTACGAGCTTGACCATTCTGTCTTCATTCGGAAAACACATTACTCTAAAGATTGAGGAGACGACGACTCCCATGCAATAAATATAGTCACGCCCAAGGAGTAGATTATAATCTAGGGGTTCTTGGACTACCATCACATTCATGTGAACGATTTTCCTTCTCAAAGTAATGGGCACATTGGGAAGGATCCCTAACGGTCGACTTGTTCCTTTGTCAAAGCTTATCATATTTCTCATTTCAGGCAGAAGCGATGGCGAACCAAGCGCTTTCCAAGTAGTTGAGGAAAGGGTACTCATAGAAGCCCCTTCATCTATGATGGTACCAGCCATGACCATTATGTAAGCTTGTACAATGATTCAGAATGGTACACTAGCTGGTAAACGAGGTCTGCCTAGTAGATTCTAGTCGAAGGAAACGACTAGGTTGCTTGGAGGTGGGACCAAATAGATGGCCGGATATGACTCTGATGAACTTCCTTCCTACGATAAAGGAATGGGTGGACTGCCCCCAAGTTCATCGGAGTCTGTGTTTATAGAAAGAATTTGAACGGTGTCGTTCTCTTTCTCTTGAGTGATGGTATCATTCGAAGATGATCCCTCTGAAGGTAAAACTGGGTCAACTGCAACCTCGACCTTTTGAATTTTGTCAAGTATGGATTTAGAGGGTTCATTTTCAATGATAGACACTTTGACCGACCACAACGACCTGTCGGTTGGATTTTCAACCAGTGGTGGACTTGGCAAGAGTTTCTTATATCCAGGAGGGAGCCGTCGCGGTGAAGAGGGATGGTCATCCAAAACTCTTTTGGCTTCATCTAGGAAGGGACAACGGTGGATGACATGATCGCCTTCACATAGTTTACAAGGAAATTTGTGATTCCCTTTTTGTTTAGATATTTCGCTTTCACTGGTTGAAGGTGTACTTTCAACATGATCATGAGATGTTGATGACACCAGATTGTGCAAACGAGGAGACCAGTCCCTTAAGATCCGAGGGATGTAGGGACAATCTCGATGATAGTGATCTCCTTTGCAAATGACACATGGAGATTTAGGTTTAGACAGTGCGGTGTGAGGATTTTCGCTAGACGACACATGGTTTCCCCCTGTTCATTTTGGCTCCTTCTTCTTCTTTTCCTTTTTCTCTTTCCACTTCTTCTTCTTCTCAGTTACTTGATCTTTAGCTTTACCAGCTTCATCAAGTGAAGAGGAAGGAGGAGAGGGAGAAACGGACGAAGTGGAAGGTTGGGGGGTAACTCTAGTATCACCTAGTTGCTGACTTGACTGTTTAGGAATTACGGTATTCTGAATGATAGAGGTAGAGAAGAGCCATACGAGTAAACCAATCGTCAACCCTGGAAGTGACAATGTGGCCATATGGAGTGCACCAACATCTCCCCAAGAGGAGAAAGGACTAGGATTTCCTCCAAGGGGAAATCCTTGGTTGGTAGACTCCATTTTCTCAACCTAAAGACCAACGAGGGAATTTGTGATGTTATTCCGATTAAAATAAATTTTAGACGCTTCAACACAGCTTGTCTTTTCAATTTTTAATAGTCGAGAAAAAACAAAAGATGACTCTAGCCGCCTTCGATTTTTAATGAGCCTGAAGTGACAAGTTCTTAGATGTATCTTTTTCTTTAAGGAGTCTAAAAAGGAATGAAAGAGACTTCTCTGGAAATCTAGGTAGAGGGATTACCAAACCAATCGCAAAACTACAGAATACTTTTTACGGTACAACAGTCAATCTTCCCGAATGCTACGTTCAGTGCATTGCGATCGATAGGGCGGCAGACACGGCTTCCTAAGGATAAAGGATATAGCCTATTGTGGTCTCCCAATATATACTCGATGGTACATGGGAGTACAAGCCTGTACTGGCACTTGTCATCTCAAAGTGGAGGAATAACCCAACCAACAATGAAAACAACAATTACCAGGTTTTACGACGTCAGAATACGTCTCTAGCGTAGACTTCAGATGTTGTGCGTTAGGTTCCAAAGCGTTTTTAGATTCATTAAATTTATTTTATAATTGATCTTGTTTAAAAATTTTCCTTTCAGATTCACCGCATGATGTGTATACAATTCCTAAAATGCAGTCTAAGATGATAAACAAATGTTTAATCTTCTTTTGGCAATGAAAATCCTAGCTACTAAGGAAAGAGAATTGAGGGCCTTTCAACAAAGAGCATAAAGAACACACTAAATGCACTGTCCTAAATCAAACCAAGTAGTCTAAATGCAAATGCACATGCATGTATTTGTTTTCAGCCTTCTTAGTGTATGAATGACAAGAAGAACGCTAAGTGAAAATTTGAATTATTTTCCAAAGCGACAATACTAACATATTTCTTTTTCAAAATGAAATGAAGATAAGGACGGAATTTTGCGATTTCGAAATGAAAATTATTTTTGACACTTGAATAACTAATAATTCAAATCACATACAAGAGTAACAGTACAATCGACTATCAAGAACAATGGGATTCTCTCCAATGACTGAAAATGACACTTGCGACACTTTCAGATCAAGGAACGACAGTCTGATTATGCTACTTCTTTGTAAAAGAGAACTGGAAATGGCGCACAATACACAAAAACACTTACAGTTCTTTGCACAATGGAGGTGGAATGATGGAAGAGAAGGGGGTTTCCACAGGGATATACTGAACACAGACAACAAAACTCCTGAATAGAACTGAAAATAGTGAAGAAAGAACCAAAGTTTGAAGGTAAAGTTAACCTTCTCTGACCATCGCACCTGTCACACAGGGAATCCAGTATGCAGTGCACCTACTGCACACGAGAAGTGCGATGCATACAGATTGCCTTGAAGGGAGGGTGCGATGGTACCAATGCGAGACTTTTATCCAGTCTTTGATCGCAATTTGTAGTTCAGTTCAGGGATTTAGGCCGAGTAAGTGATGTTCAGTAAATATAAATCAAAGGGGGTTGATCTAAGGAGGTTACTAAAGCCACCACTTAGGGCAATTAGAGTGTTTGCAGATTGCTTGTTCAATTTATAAACAAAACCCGGAGATAGACTAAAGCAACATTGATCTACTTTGCATTTGCACAGCAAATGCAGTTCGAAGGCTAGCTGGCTTGACTTCAGGATCTGTCTGTAAGTTTATAAAACAAACAAAAAATAGACTAACAAACAATCTATTCGCTCCCCAATGGAGTTGCCATTTTGTTACCAAAAATAGTGTCCACTTAGAATTGCTATTCCCACTAAGACTAGTAGCTATCTTAGAAACAAAGAAGTTAAAACTACTTTCGTTTTCCTTTATGAAAAATAGGCAAGAGGGGAACAGGGGACACCAACCTTTGTCTTGTGCTTGGTTCCTTGCTCGGTTCCTCTCCTTCTCGATAGATCTTTGCCACTCCTTGTCTACACAGCTTCAGAGAGAACCTGTGGGATCAAAGCAGCATAATACTATCGAAGAAAAGAGATCTATATTCATAAACAATACAGGATCAGATATGTATTAACCACACAAATGCATATACAATCAAACATACACGAATGTGGAGGAAAACTTGAATAACTTTATTAATATCAAGAACAACAAGAGGATTACAACCAATTGTTCTGACCAAGCATCATCCTCCAGCAAGAAAGCCCTTCTTCACCTCAAGTAAAGCTTAGATCACCCAACACTATGAAGTTACACTAGAAAACCAACAACACTTCTCTACAAGATACAA